>JAUTBS010106046.1:0-12796 GCA_032361285.1 Aequorea victoria | reverse complement strand
ACCTGAAATATGATCTCAACCACAACTAAGCCATTAGCAACAAACAAATCAAATTATTGTTATGATCAAAACCAAAACCAAATCTTGATTGAAAGCTTCTAGGCTAACAATGACGTTGTCAATCAAGTCTTGTATTTGATGGCGCATGCAAAAGCAATTATCAGTCGGGTGTCCCAGGCCTTAGTGGTAAGCACAATATTGTGATGCGTCATACCTCACTAGCAAGGGGTTAGGGAAGGTGTTGGGCCTAGAGGTTTTATATGTCCTCTCTTGACCAGGCGATCTAATGCTTACGTCAAAGTCATTCATAAGAGAGCAAAGACCCTCCTTGGATTTATCTGTGTGGATGGGATTGCTTAAGGATGACTTTGAGGCTGGTTTTGTGGGTTTAGGACTTTTGCATCCTTAACCTTCCCATTGATATTTTTGCTGCTGACGTTTCTCATTCTCTTGACTCTCAGTCCATTGTCTTTCTCCCCTTTATCTAAGATCTCTGATCTCATAGCATCTTTTACTTGGTTGTCGGCATCAATCAGTTGTTCAAAAGTGGCAATGGGCATGGCCACCAAGTGCTTCGGGTACTATGGTTGTAAATTCTTGACGACAATCTGGACTTGGTCTTTCTTTGTCGGCCTAGTGGTCATGGCGGCTACTTTGGCTCTCAACCTTTTTAGGAACACAGCAGCATCTTGGCAGGTAATCTCAAGCTCTCAGGTGGTGATGTCGAGCTGTAAGTTATAGGAATACTGTTCAACAAAGGCTTTTCAATGTCTTTCCATGTTCGGGTTTTAGTTACATCCATGGTGCGAAACCACCTTAAGAATGCCCCAGTTAGAGTACATTACAATAATTGGGCCAGTAAGTCATCGTTGATACCCATGGGCCTGTGAGCTCCCACATCCATTTGGAGGTGAGTTTTGTGGTCTCCGGTACCATCAAACCTATTCATTTCTGGCATCTTGAACTTTTCCAACAGTCTGGCTTTGGAAAATAGACACATACCTTCTATTTCCAGCATGTAATCTTAGACTCCCTTGATCATTCTCAAGATTGTTTTAATTCTTTCCAATTTGTCTTTCCAGCCTTAACCCTCGACAGAAATTGGTTCACCCACTACTGGTATCTGGATTGAGACCGGATCAGGGATGACATTGAGTTGGGCCAACTTGGATTGTGCTTGGTTTAAATTGGCAGTCGAGTCATTCACTTAATTGGGTGTTGCGGCTGTTGGGTTATTCGACTCTTAGTACTGGAGCGATATGGGTGGAGGTCGTGCTGGAATCTGTGGGGGCGGACACTGGTTCCGTATCATTTGAGCCATTACTGCTTGCATTTCAGCCACATTCCTTTGCATGTTCCAAAGGGCTTGTGACAGTTCTCCCGTGGTGAGATCATTGTTATCGACCATCCTATCCAAACTTTCTGGTGAGTTCTTGGGTAAGTTTCTTTTTAACCTTCGAGAGTTAAGATTTTAGACCCAAGAGAATTTAGATCAATTAGCTTCTGTATTCCCAATCTAAGGATTAAAGGATTGTTCTTTTAAGGATTGAATCACTTGCAGTTCCCATAACATATAACATATAACACCCATATATAGAAGATAAGGTCCACATCAGATAAGTTATAAGCTTATCAGGTAAGCATTAAGTCTATCACATAACCCTGGACATAACTGATAAGATTCAGCTCTATGAGATAAATGTCGGGGTTTATCATATAGGCATCAAGGCATATGAGATAAGCTTTAGGCCTATCAGATAAGTATTGGGGCATAAGAGATAAGTTTCCAGTTTATGATGATAGATACTGAATATATCTCGGGCCTACTGGATAAACTTTAGATTTATCAGATAGGCATCTAAGCGTGTGAGATAAGCTTTAGACTCATTTGATAAACGTTAGTGCGTATAAGATAAAATCCAAGTTTATCTAATAGACGTTAAGTATATCAGATAAGTTCTAAATTTTTCGGATAGGTTTAAAGCATACCAGTTAAGCATATGATCTTAAGATAATGTTCCATGTCCTATTGGATAAACTATAGGGTTTATTTATATGGACTAAAGTTGAGTAGTCAAGGGTTCTCCTTCTTGGCAGAGGAAGCGAGTATGCATTATCCATCAACTGTCGGCATGGGTGCAAGCCATGCGTGAACGATGATAGATTTGATGGATACAATTCTGACTCCCTTTTGATATACCCAAAGGGTACTGGGCTGGAGAAGGTGGCCTAGAACCAAGAGATTGTTCTGGGGAGGCTTCAAGGATCGTAGGACAAAAGATAATTAAAATGCAAATGATATGAAGGCTCAACGGGCTTAAAGATTCTCGAATGAAAGCCCGGAGGCCCATCTTATTTTTTCATTTATCGATATCGGTACATGAGAATATGATTCCTGCGAGCTAGCTCTCGCCAAATCTCTTGAGCCCGATGTATACCCACTCGAACAATGGATTAATGATCAACTAACCTTTTTTATTCCGAAGCCCACAAGTCAATAGATTAATTTTATTTTGAAAAAACCCACGTAAAATCCAATTGACTATTTTTTGATTTTCTCACATAGCTAGAGATAAAAAATCATAGGTTCTTTTTGAAATAGGAGTCGCCACTTAATTTTAAGGTTTAAGAATCGTTTGCTGGAAATAACACTATAATAGATAAGGCTCAGTCATTTCATTAATAAAGAACTCGGCTCAGGGGCTAAGGTACAAAGTGGAAAGGAATTAGACACCCACCCCGCCTAGCAATTATGTCAGCCTCTACTCATCAATCATTAGTTTATAATTAAGTTCAATTGAACCCCAATGCATGAATGTTGGTTAAGACAAAATAAAAATGGTATAGATTAGATAATCCAAAATTAGAATAGGAATAGTCAATCCTTAGATAGGGATATTCATGTTCCAATTGGTGGATAGTGTGTCCTATAACGAGAATAACTTACCTGCGAGAGGGGTAGACTAGCATTTTATTTTTTGATCATGTTATTGAAAATCACCCTAAGGCTTGAGAAAAATCCCAAGGATCCCCTCTAGGGATTTTTAATAAACAAATAAAAGGGTTTTAAGAAAAATGGCGAATTTAACAAAATTCTAATAGTTTGGAAAGGATAAGGTCCTATCCTCATCTTTAAATTTTATTAATTGTTTTTAAGAAAGATGGTTTGATTGAGATGAATTTTTTCTAAGAAGGAATAATTTTGATTAAGAAAAGAATTCCTAAAAATACTAAATTGATCAAAGACCTGTAACATCCCGTATATTAATAAATGAATTTTAAAGAGAAATTTAATTATTAATGAATTGGGAGATAGTAATTGGTAATTAGCCCTGTACCAATTCATGAAATTTAATAATGAGAGGGACCAATTGCAAAGAATTCCTAAAATAGGGGTGGTGTGTAGAATACCTTTTGTGTGGGAATGCACTTTTTGGGAAAGGACAAAAAAAATTTTGTCCGAATTTTGGGGGTTGCTACCAGGCGTGCCCCTTGTTTTCCCCCCAGACTTTTCCCTGCATCAGAATTTAGTTAGTGTGAGATTTCCTCATTTTTGGGTCTGCTCTTTCTCTCTCTAGGAAAAACTTGAAACTCCCTCTTCTTTCCCAAACCACCTGAGAGTTACTTCTTCTTTTTGTATGTGAGAAATTCTGAGAGTTAGTGAGTGAGACACCTTATAAAGCTTTGAGGAAGCTGGAGTGTTGAGGTTGCTGTGCATCCCATAGAAAAAGCGAAAGGAAGAAGAAAGGAGAATAGGCGTGACCACCATCACAACATTTATGAGGTTGATGAGGTAAGAATCCTGTTTTGAATCTCTTCTCTGAGTTGGACCATGTAATACCTCCTTGAATCGGAGTATAGAACCTTCCTACTCAGCCCCCTAGTTCTGGACCAAGCATTTGTGAAAGTTTCTTTCTAGTTAACCACAGTTGAGTATTGAAATGGAAAGAACCTGGTGTTCTTCTTTCATAATCTGGAAGGAAAGACCCTTAGGAGATGTGTTGGGGTGTTGGGTGAGGGGATTGTGGTGAGGAAATGTTTGTAGATGTTTTTGTGTTTGTAATAGAGTGGAAAAAACCGAGTTTCTCACCCCAAACAGAACCTAGACCAGAAAATAGCAAAAAATAGAGCAAGGTTGTTTCCCGTGTTTGGTGTCGACACAAATCCCTTTGGTGTCGACACAAACTTCATCCAAACGTGCTCTGCAATTTTTCTGCTCTCGGTAGTTTGGCAGTCAGGGGAAAGTGTCGATACAAACCCTTTTGGTGTCGACACAAATCCTTTAGGTGTCGACACAAACCCTTTGAATGTCGACACAAACCTCTGTAGGTGTTGACCCTGCCTTGGACTATCAACTCGTGTCGACACAAATCTCTCGAAGTGTTCACACAAACCCAAAAGTGTCGACACAAAGCGCGGTGCAGCAACACTTTCTTGTTGGGTTTCCAAACCCTTGTGGCCACTTTTGGCCTTAGGTCCCTTCATGAAAAATGCTCCTAATGTATATATCTACCCTCTAGAATTACACCAAGAATTTATAATAATGTTTAATCATTTAATTTGACTTTACCGAGCACCAAGGGTGAGAAGACTTGTAAGATTGGACTAGGACCTATCCCAATGGGAACTAGGGGTCCTGGGGAAGCCATAGGGTCATGTCATGAGATGTAGGGACCATGTGGTATTGTTACTTATACATGTTTTATTATATGATCTAGATCCCAGAGGGTTAGCCGTGAACATTGTGGATCTTCCTAGTGATCAAGGAGGAAAACCCTAAAACATTCAAGCAAAGGTGAGAGTAGCTAGTTACATAAAATGAAATGTAGAGAACATATTTTTAATAAATATTTTGAATAGCATGTGTTGTGTAATGATCTCATGGGTGTTTTCTTGAAAACATGTTTTAGTGTTAAATGGAGTTGAATTCTTGTTTACTAAGTGAAAGCATATTTCAATATGAATAATGAGATCATATGTGTATCTTTTTGAGTTAGATGTGTGCGTTATTATTATGCCAAGTTATAGCGGGTAACCATCCCGTAGGACCCCGTGTGTGGGTGTCTCATAGCCTTAAAGGCTTTACCCTGTGTGTGGGCACTCCGTGTGTGGGTGGAATTTATGATGGCCTTAAAGGCTTATGTGAACATCTTACAGCCTTAATGGCATTGCCTCTAAGAGGGTGGAAGTCCAGTGGAGGAAATGATGCACTGACCACTAGTATTTTATATGAGTGGCCCTTCTACACGTCACTCTTTTATAAAAATGTCGTAGTGAGGTTACGGTACCGTCGGAACTCTCGGTCTTGAGGTTAAATTACTACTTGGGCATATTATGTGTGTGTTGGGTGTGGTGTTATACATATGCATGATGTGAAGTATAGCATGTGAATACAAGTATCTTAAATGCTTTAATGAAATTTATTTCAATACATAATGTTTGGGAAGCATAGAAACCCTTTTTTCTTACATGCGTGAGTGATGTTGCTTTTATTGTAAAATACTTCATGACATGTGACTTTCTTTATATCTTATTTCATTTTATACTAAGCCAACTCTCCTGTAACCTTGTGGTTGCAGATTACAGGTTTAGGGTACACTAAGTTCCACTAGTGCCGGATTGAGGAAGACTTTTGTGTAATACTTCTAGATGGAATTGTACTGAGCATACAATCTTGGTTTATCCTTTGATGTTGGTTGGGATTGTGTATCCTATAGTTAGTTTACTTTCATGTATATAGTCTTATTTGGGATGGAGTATCCCTATTTGGATGTTATGCTGAGATATTCATTATGGATGCATGATGGTTTATTTTGGCGCAATGCGGAGTGCACCTCCCGTTATGTTGGTGATTATGCATGTTTTGGTCTACGTGAGCCGTACCATCCCTCCCACGTGGAATTAATTACCTATATGGGAGTTGGGTGTTACAGTTTAAGTGGCGTTCGCAATGTTGGTGTGGCGCGTGCCACGGTGAAGGTGGCTTAGGGCACCTTAACTTGGTCTGGCTAGGGGTACGGAAACAGAGTGGCATGTGCTAGGTTTGAGGGAAGTAGCATAGGATTTTTGGAGAAAAGTGGCGTGCGCCACTTGCAAGGTGGCGTGCACTTGGTAAAGGTTGCACCGAGGGGTGTTTTTGTTATTTTAGGTGTTTTAGTGTGTTTCGGGGTGTCTTGGGATATTTTGGAGTATTCATTGGACTCTCAGACTTGTACGGAGTTTCCTTTTGACGTGGCTGACGTATGCACACATCATTAAAAACAAACTGAATAAGTCTATGCACGGGTTAGTCAAAATTAGAGTGCCTACACTAGGGTCTAAATCCACCAGAATAACCACACCATACTTACACAAGGGGAGACCCAAAGCCAGACCCACCAGAGCTAGATCCTGGATCCACCGGACAATAACATCTTTCTTCAAGCGACTCAAAGACCAACAACAAAAACTAATAAACTCCAGTAACGTAAATAAAACCAGAGAACCAAGCTTTAATGACAACCTCCACTCAGTCGGAGGTGAAGTCACGAACAAGACAACCAATCCAAAATTACGTCCTTATAAATTCGTCTCCATTGCCGTAGAACATCATTACATGAGGAAAGGGCAAGCATCAACACATAACCAAAAGAACCATGAGAGCATTGGGGTAAAGCTTTCTAGAGAGAGAAGCTCTCCACCTTCTTCTTTGAGTTACTAAAAGTATTTGTTTTTTGCAAAAAATTTGTTGACACACTGATATTTTTTTTTCTAGTTCAAGAAAATATGCTTTATAGTTGCCATCTCAGTAGATCTTCTGTATCACGAATATAAAAGCCAATGCACTAACAAGTACGATAGAGTGCTATGCAAATACTTTTTAATAATAAAAATTTATTTTCATGTAGCCTAAGAGAGCATGCTCAATTGTTTCCACCTCAGTAAATCTTCACCATTAAAATTCTAAAAGCAAATACACTAAAAAGCATGACAGAGTACTGTCCAAATGTTTTTTCATCATAAAATTTATTTTTATGCAATTTTCTCATTATAAAAAGTGTTTTTCACGCAGTTACTCTACTCAAATATTTTCAAACTCCTTTATACAGTTATAATCTCAAAATAAATATTACCTTGAAAGAACTATGGTGAATTTGATTCCTCGCATAGATACGTAAGCAATCGTATACGGATCGATCTTATCAAACCCTTTTCAAATCAATTTTTTTTAGAAATGCTGTTGATACCCCATTTTTCCCTAATCACATAAAAATATAATCAAGATCATCAATCAATAATTTGAAAACACAAAGAAGTCACTAAAAAAACTCTTTCCCCATTCAAAAGTCAATTCAAGAATAGGCAAATCAGCAAAATTCCGATGATACTGTATCATGTCATCCTTAGGTAAATACCCTAACTCAAAACCTCAAATACATCATGACATCTTGTATGCATATTGTAGGCATCATAACACTAATTGTCTTGCACTCACTCACCATCTCTAGTCTTCTGGTTAGTCTCAAGCATTAAACAACCATGCACTTTGACTAAAAACTTCACTATCCTTCCAAAAAGCTCAAAGGGAACACTCTATTAGATTGCTTAAGTCACACCTCAAAATTTGTGCGAATCAGAGATCATTTTGGTTACACAAGGTAATCGACTGCCTCCAAAAATGTTGTATCGGGCCCACTGATTGAGACATTGAATTTCATACCAAAGCTCATAAAAAATCATCATTCACAAGCCTTAGTACCCATGCCATATGCCGAGCGAATCTAAGTTTGTTTAGCTATCAAATTTTCCCCTAAAAATTCTATTTCTATCTAAGCCAAATATAATAGACAAAAATCATGATCGAATTTGACAAATCAGAGCCTTTCATTTCCTTGGAAACATAAAAAAACCCCTTAAGGGGGTCCTCGGGTTAAACCATTTGCACTGAAGCATGAATAGCATCCCGTGGGTCGAAGCAATTGAGTTTTCTTGGCCCCGAAGCAATCCCTATGACTCCTTAATACCATTGCAAAAAATTTGTGACACCTTACTTTCTACAACACAGTCATTAAACACTAAACTTAGAATAAAGGCGTAAAATCTTGAGGAATGATATTTGAACCTTAGAATCGAAGGAATAAATGCACGGAATGTGACATGAGACAAGTCTTGAAAGATAGAATGGAGAAAAAGGGATCCAATTATTATGAACAAAGAAAGTTCAAGTTAAAAAATTCTATGAAAGGCAAAAAAGGCGTAGAAAACCAAAACGGGCCAAAGTAGGGCCTAAGAATTCTTAAAACTCAAAACTTTAAATAAAAATTTAGGTAGATTATGAGGAAAAACCCAACTATAAGGGCCCAAGTAAATGATAAACTAAAGAACTCAATTAAGAGTTCAAAGAAAAAAATTCATGGAAGGTCTAAATGAGGCCCAAACATTGAGAAGCTCAATAGAAGAATTTAATTAGAGACTTGGGCTAGACATTATGGAGGCCCAATAAAAATAAATATTTGATCCCGATTATATTATTGGTGTCTCAATTGATTTAATTACAAGCCCAAACCAAAATTAGGCCAAAAATTTAAAATTTACCAAAATAAATTTAATTTAAGCCTAAAGTGAATTTTAATCTCATGAATTATTTAGAAAATTAATAAAATAATAAAATGAGGCTTCTAGAAAAGTCTTGACTGGCTCCTCCTAGGAGAGGGGGAGTGATGTGACATCTAGATGAAAGAAAATAAGAAAAGGTGAAAAAAGATGACATGATGGTTTCTTTAAGGAATGGGTTTCTTACCTCATCAAAGGCCTCAAAGTCTTCATGGGACAGTGTAATGCACATGGAGGAATGATGAGAGGAGAAAAAAAGTGATGTGACATAATTAGAATAAAAATAAAAAAAATTAAAAAAGTCTTGTCAAGTACCTTAATTCTAGGGAACTTGTTCCCCATTAAATGAAATAAGGCCTTAAGGCCTAAGGAAAATGTATTGTTAAATCTAAACAAGGCATTAAAAATCTTGGCGCCCAAGTTTTATTTGAATTTGAATCAAATTGGAAGAACATTAACTCAACTGGGAGTTGAATTGGAACTAAATGATGGATAGTATAGACTTTTCACCCCAAACCTCAGCCTATAAATAGAACCCCTTCTCCTACACTTGAAACATTTTTTTCCAATCACATCTGCTCTCTAATTTGGGTGGAAGCAAGAAGAAGAGAAGAAGAAGAAGAATAAGAAGAAGAAAAAGAAAGAAAGAAGAAAATGAAGAAGGAAGAAATCTAAAGCCAAGTCCTAGTTTTGGGAGCAAGGAAGACCACCAAGTAAGTGATCTTCAAGACCTCATCTCTTAATATCATCTTCTTATCTCAAACCCTCTCTAAGATAAAATAAATATGAACAAGAATGAAGACCATGGAAACAAGTAAATGTTGTATGAGACATTGTTCTGGAAAAACTTTTTAATGATCGAAGATAAAGAAAAAATAATGTAAGAAATGAATGGTACCTTAATATGAACATATAGTGTTGTTATAATATGTTTGGACAAGCATTGGACATACTAAAATATGAGAAGTTGGATGTTGTGTGTGATTGTGAAAGAATCATCAAAATAGTGTGACTTTTAAGCAAAACTCCAGGAAATTCCGTGTGAATAAAACATTCCCCAAATTAAAATATGTTTAAAAGAGAGACTCTTTAGGATGTCTTGAGTATGTGTGATGTTTTGTTGGACCAAAAAATATATTTTTGAACCCTTATGCTATTGTTTATGTTTCTGTGACAGTAGACAGAAAAATAGCCAACTTTGAACCCTTGTAAATTATTCTCGAAAACTCCCCTTGAGATGAGCCACATATGCAAAGAAAGGTCTATCGGTCTAGCTTCACCCTCAATTTACAAAACTCAATTTGGTTGAGTAGAGTTCGAGATATCTAGATTCTACCAAACATGCTCATTTTTAACAAATTCTGTGGTATGATTTTCTAAGCCCTTCTATGTTCACAACCAGTCCTCAGTTTCTTCTTGAAACGTTTAGATAATACAATAATATAGTTCTCTGTAATTGTTCAGAATTTTACAGTAAGGTTTAGTATTTGTAAAGTATTTTGAAGCCCTGGGACAGAATCTAGATATGGAGATGAATGAGATTTAAGAAGGTTTTAAGCAAATCTAAACACATAAACACAAGTTAAGAATCTTGGGGACCATGAGGGTACCAAGAATAATTAAAAATGATATACTTAAGAATAAAGATACCTCACTTGCATATCCACACAAGCATGCATGTGTCACCTTAGTTCACATAGTAAAGTTTATATCCTGCCTATGTGTTAGGAACCGGAAGGTCGGAGTAAACCTAAGGGTGTGGCTCAAGAAGAAACACTTATTTTTTAGGTGGATTTCCTTATCACTATCTTGATATTATAATGTGTGAATAATTAAATTCCTTACGCTTTCATGGTATGTGATTTGAGAAAATGAATGGTTGTTTTACTTGTGAAAGAAAGCTATGTTTGCGAACTTGCATTTTATGAACTATTTTATAAGTATATATTTTGAAACATAATGAAACTTGGATGTTTTATTAAAGAACATAATACTGTTGTTATGATAGTCTTGATATTACATGGTGAGTATCATGTGGTGGGTATATGACACACCCGATAATGTGTGAATATATGTCACTGTATAATATATGGAATATATCTCACACTTGATAATGCATGGATATATGTCTTAATATAATGATGAATGATGTGTTAGCTCTACAACTGAGTATTGTTAAATGGCCCGACAAATAATCCTTAGCCCTGTCCAATTAAGAGTAGGCCGGATATTCGGGGACTCAGTACTACAACCATTCCTAGTTGGGAGGTTAATACAACCCTTGGCTATATATATTTATTTATGAGAAATGGTTTGATGTATGAAAATGATGGAATCACGGATTATCTCTTTTAAAGATAAGTGATGGTTGAAAAAACCCTCTATTATGAGGTGATTTGTGAAAAGTTGGCAACTTGAAATCTTTTGTAATAAAAGTCATATTTTGCGAAAAGTTATCCCGTTTTCAAAGTGATGAAATATTTTCTTCCATTGTGCAATTTATAATACTATTGATAGTGATTGGTGAGCATGTGGATTATAGCTCACCCCCACACAGATTGATATTTTTGACAGGTTTGACGCCAGAGCTATGTCTGGCACGGTCCATTGTGATCTTATGTTTTTGGAAAGATTTTGGAAAGTTAGGGTCTGAAACTACCTTTTTGCTTTCTTCTTTGGATTGTAATTAATAAGATGATGTTGCTGAGACTGTGAGTTCTCTTGTGTAAATTGTTGGATGCTACGTTGGGCCCATGGATGAAGTAAGATGAAATGTTAAAAAGAAAAAAAAATTATGCTCAAATCTTGTGAATATCGTTAAAAATGTTGGGTTGTGTACCCTTCCTTAGGTTCCGTGTTTGGTGCTCAGGGTGGGACTTGACAAAAGTAGTCTAAAAGAGACCAAAAGACCCTAAATTCACGTGTCCACATATTCTGGTGACTGCAGTACTTGAACGCCACAGCAAGCCTTCTTCCGACATTCCAAAGCCGCATATGCCAACATTCAAAATCTACAAATACAAACACCCCCCTCACATTCTACCCCTTTCAAGCCCACACTCTTGCAGTTTTTTTCTAGAAAACCTCTCTAGCACGGAAGCCCTATTAACGAGCCAATGCACTAACCCCATCACTCCCAACGGCCCAGTTCTACCAAATTTTCTCTAAAATTTCTCTAGAGTTTGTAATATTTTCTTGAAGCTCTGTTCTTTCAAATACCTGTCTAACATGCATAGAATAGTCTAATTATCTTACTTTATGCTGTTACTCTATCAAAATGTAGAATGTGAATTCTTTTTGAAAATCAAAATGAAAGATGGGGGGAGAGCTTCGCTCTCTAAAATGCTCTTCCCCAAGGCTCTCATGGTGTTTCGAGGTTCTAGATGTGAAGATTCTATGGATGGTCTTAATGACGGTCGATGGTTCCTATGTAGATCAATCTTTCTCAGATGTATTGTTAGTATTATGTCTCTGCATGCTAGATTCAGTCCAGGTGCTGGAGATGAAAGTCTTGCAGTGATTTTTGACCTCGGTCATGGATGTATTTCTTGACGAGTTCATCTTCTATGTGAGGTGTAGCTTAACATGGCGGATACATCGATGGCTTACCCTATTTAAATTCCATGGATGATTCATTTGGGTTTCAAGCTCTGTAGGTATCTCCATTGTCTCTTATGACAGTCATGTCATGAACTGCGATTTAAAGCTTCGGAGGATAAGTTGATGGATTTGAGACGTGGGTATGGTTCTGATTGGAGTGTGGTATGGCGGCCCACTCTGGTTGTTGTGTTTGGTTACTAATTTAAGATTTTAGTGATCTTAGACTTGGTGTTCTGATTTCTTAGATTAGGGTGGGGTCTATTGTTATTGGTTGGGCCGGTGATGTACAGTTTGATTCTAGCGTGTTTGGTTGCGGTTGCTTGGTGTCAAGGGTTCGGTGGATTTGGTGCGATATATCAAACCAATGGATTGATCATGGGTGTTGGTTTCCCCTGTATTGTTGGTTCTGGAATCTCCATGGACGTTATATTTTGAGCTTCGATCCAAAGCTACTAAGGATCTAGTCCAGGTATGGAGTTCATGAAATTATTGTTGGAAAAATTGTTTTTTAGTGGGTTTTGAAAGTGTTTTTTAGCTAACTTTGAAGCTAAATAAAATAGGTTTGAATTAATCTTTTTTGATGATTCAAAGTCCTAACATGTTC
>JAUTBS010105935.1:0-12797 GCA_032361285.1 Aequorea victoria | reverse complement strand
GAGTGGGTGGGATCCCTTCCATGTTGTGACCTTTTGATTTGTATCGTGTTTTGTTGGTGCACCGTGTTGAACTAAGATTTTAGCGCAGCAGTCAATGACTCCATCCTTGGACATTCATGAGCTAGTTGAGTATGTAACTCGATTACGACTCATGGTGTGGCAAGATGGGTTTTTGTGATCGGTTCTATCGGGGGTCCGCATGATCCGGTGGGTATGTCACCCTTCTGAAATCATGGCACTGCTATGGGGGACTGTATCTGACTGTCTGACGGCCTAAACTGCCCAAGTTCCAGCTGCACAGTTTTTGAGTTGCTAGTACACAAGTGTTGGGTGGTGGTCGGGTGTTTCGTCGGGTCGTTTCGGCGTAAAGGAGTCCGGGTTGAGTTTTAGTGTTTCATAATTCCTGCACATCATATACTATTATATTTGTGTATATATTTAAGTGTAGAAATATCTGGTTCAAGAGATTCTTTCTGGATTTCGCAGCTTACGGCCTTTCATGCCAGGATTTGAAGAGAAAATGATGATCGAGGAGCAGGCCGAGGAGTAGGCAGAACCGTGGCCTATATGTCTTGCGACAACCAAAGACTTATGTTTTGTAACTGAAGACTTCGCATTTTGTTTTCCTTTATATTGATGTTAGAATGGAATGTAAACTTAAAACAGGTGATGTGATGTGCGAAGATATTAATAGTATTATCTACCGATAAATATTAAATTATGTTGAATGGTTGTCATTAGAATTACCCTATTTATTATAATTATGTCTCATAACGAACCAAATTTTTGGGGCATTACAACTTGGTATCAAAGCCTAGGTTTAGTGAACCTTAGGCGTGAGTTATGGAGAAACCTTGCGACCGTCAGCGAAAACTCTATTTTTAAGTCTATACTTTAACACCTATGTATATTATGAACTGAATAATGAAATAAGAATATGCAATTACTTCTTACGTGGAGATCGTCTTCTGACTCGGCGGAGAGATTTTCGGCAGGAGGAGAACGTGACGCGGAGCGAAGTCAGACACGTGAGCGTTTTGCGAGTATTAGGCATTAGATTTATGTTTGGATAGAAAGCACTTACCATCCTAGGGTTATTCAAGTGTCTTAAACTCTAGGTTCTTGGAGATAACGTAATTCGAAAAGGAATGTATTAAAGCCTATCTCGTCCCAATAACGCGTCATAATTGTTAAATTTAATCATAGTACAATAAGATTAGCGTACCAATACCCCCTGATAAATTTAATAACATTGTAGGTTAATTTTTTAATAAATCCTAAAGAGGTTAGAAACAAAATCCTGTGAACTAGACTAATGAATTTAGGTAAAGAAGAATTAAACACTAGAAGAAATTTTTGGGTAAGACTCTAAAAAAAAATATATAGAAAAGAAATAATTCAAGGAATAAATCTACTCTTCAAACAAAATAAACAATGAAGAAGTGAGAGTATGGGTTACATCCTAAAATGAAAAATAAATAAATAAACAAATTAAGTCCAAGAACTCATGAATAAATTTATTAAGCCCAAATTAATATTAACGTTCAAATTATTAATTCATGACCCAATTAAATAAAAGGCCCAAATCAATGAAGGAGACCCAACAAAATAATGTTTACCCAAATAGATTAATTAAGGGTCCAACTGCCCATTGGAAATCTCCCTAAAATAAAATGTAAAATAAATAAAACAATATATGTACTTCATATATAACATGTTTTCATGGGAAGAGAAAGTAAGAATAAACTTGCTACTTTCTTAGAAATGCCAAACTGATACGATACCCTACCTTTAATCATATTTCGATCAAATGGCTAAACGAGGAAGGCAAAATTTCAATCGAGAGGCTGAACCCAGACAATATACGGAAGTGCAAGAGTTGGCACACGCTCTAAGACAGGTGGCTGCTTCATTAGACTCTATGGCGGCTCGAAATCAACGAGATCAAGTTCGGCCTGTATCTGAAGACCGAAAGAAAAAGGGAGGACCGATCTGCGGAGAAAGCCAAAGGATAAACCATGGGAGAACTTCACAAAAACCATACATGAGGCCCCGACAACAGAGCCAACAAGAATCAAACGCGTATGTTCGACCACCCCGCCAAATTGTCTGTTATGAGTGCTATCTGCCTGGACATATTAAGAAGGACTGTCCAAAGACTTTCTGTTATGGGTGTCAACACCCTAGTCATTTTGAGAAAAATTGTCTAAGGACTATTGGGGTAGAAAAATAAGGAGAACTTCTCTGCACCCAACCACAAACTCAACAAGAATCAGATCCGAAGTTTCAGGAGGACTCGCGGGTCTACTACGGATACCAGTAACCCGGCCATATCCGAAAATGTTGCCCGAAGGCTCAGAGAACAGAAAATCAAGGAGAATGCCTCTACATCCAAACTCTAGAATTAGGAAGCAATCAATTCAAGCAATCTGAGGAGCCAGCACAATTCACCGGGGCAATTGCAAAGGTTGTTACACTACATGAAAAGGATGAGGGATCTTCCATGACGAAAGGTACTCATATACCTTATCACCCCCTGATACATGCGCCATTTTACTTTGATACTTCGTACTCTTTAAAATTTTGCACATGTACCTTATCGTTGAAAATTACTTCTTGAACCTTGCAACACCACTACATTAACAGTATTATTTATCGATAAATATTAAATTATGTTGAATGATTGTCATTAGAATAACCCTATTTATTATAATTATGTCTCATAATGAACTCAATTTTTGGGGCGTTACAGCAATCGCTACAGGAACAGCCTGAGCATAATCAATTTCCATGGTCGAATCATGTACAATCGTCACAGGAACAGCCTAGGCATATCCAATCGCTACAGGAACAGCCTGAGCATAATCAATTTCCATGGTCGAAATATGTACAATGTCCACAGGAATAGCCTGGGCATATCCAATCGTTACAGGAACAGCCCTGAGCATAACCAATTTCTATTGTCGAACCATGTACAATTGCTACAGGAACAGCCTGGTCCAATTTATCAATGTGTCACCAAAATATCACATCAATACAATGGTATAGGGCAATTTGTGAAATATTTATCAATAAATTTTTACATATTTTTAAAGTGTTTATACTATGGTTCCCTACAATGGAATAACATTTTTAGATATTAAAACCATGAACAATTCCCTTTTTAACCATTTGGAGAATATGAAATTTTGTTGCAAGCATGTACAAGTAAAAATATTTATACCATGATTTTGAAGGAAAATTATATAGTATCGTTTAAAGCATTTGAAATAATTACATCTATTTTTCAATACATTGGGGGCTATGTGGATTTTAATAAAAGTACGTAGCGTGTAACCACTCACCTGAGGTCTAAGTTAATCTCCACAGTAACATAATTTAATCTAGGGTTTGCACGTTACCCAGTCGTGGTACATTTCGACAAAAGCACATTGAAATCTTTGCTCGAATTCGAGGATTTTTGTTTTTAAGAAAAGGCTGGAACTTTGATAACAACAAAATGGGGGAAAACCAAGTAGTCATGGCTATTAAAGCTCTCTCAGCTGCCTCACATACAAATCGTTTGTCTTGTGAAGACTTAAGAAGAAGTTAAAGAAGCAGAGGATCCAACGAATCAATAATGTGATCACTGTATGCATTAAAAATATCTGCAAATGTCATAATTGCTGTCTTACATAATGCACTTCTTGGATTCTTCAACGATTTCACAATGAAAGGGATCACACTCTCCAGCATGCAGAGCAGTGGATCCTTGTGAAATATTGATAATCGACGTACGTCATTAAGTACCTCACATACCAAAACCCAATCTTTAGAGTCTAGTCCAGCCAAAAGCGTCTTCAGACTCACATCCACATCATCTACATCATTCAGATTCTCAGATTCAATGTATTCCACTTCTGAGATTCCCGTCTCTACCCTAGCTTTTTCACTTGCATCTCTATTTATGGGAATTTCAACCAAGGAGGCATTGTTTTTCGTGTGCCTTTCTTCAAGACTTCCATGCTCAGAATGAGGTTTCGTAAAGCTTCCCTTACTGGAGCTTTCATTCTTCTTCTCAAAGGCAGGTAGCGTGTTGAGATCTCTGAGAGCTTTCCCCGACATCATAGCAGGAGTACAAGCCACGGAAGTGGAGCAATCGAGTAAACAGTAGTCTAAGAACTTTTAGTCTTATCTCCCCGTACACACTTTCACAATGCAGGGAGAGAGAGACGTGAGACTGAGGGAGGGATTAGCTGGAAAAATGGGGGTTTAAACAAAATGATGGTTGGATCAGTGGGATAGAGGCATATTTTAAAGGATTAGTTTCCCCTAATTCCTCAACAAATCTTATTTTACCACGTGTTCAAAAATTCAACCAATCTTAAAAAGATTCCTGTTATAATAATAATTTAACTCATAATTAATTTATTTTAATTATAACAACTTAATTAATCTATTCTATTTATTAAGAATTTTTCAAAGTCTTTATTAATTTGATTAATTGTCTTTTTAGTTAGTTAAATTATCTTAGTTAGTTTAGTTTAATTAGTTTAGATAATGAATCTATTTATTTTAATGCCAAAGAAAATCTTTCCAAATTCAAAATTTTAAATTCCCTCTTATTATTATTTTTATAATTTTTAACACAATTTTAAATCTAGAATATCTATGAGTTTCGTTAAATTTTTTTCTCATAAATTATCTTTATTTAATTAATTTATCATTTAAAATTTCCTAGTTTTTCATTTTTGTCCTTGTAGAACGATACTCGATCTTACGCACTATTCTACGGAGTAGCTAGTTTAATCGAACAATATAAATATTATTTTTGATCACACAAACGACTCGTATCAAATTTTGGCACCGCTGTCGGGGACAATAAGCACGACTATTTGTTTTTATGATTAATTTTCTCTTTAATTCTTACTTGGATTTATATTTTTGCATTCTAAATTTTTGTTTTTATATTTGTCTAAAAGTATTTGAGCAGGATATTTATTACCGTTGAGCATAGGAGTTTGCAGCGCAAAGTGGGACGTCCCCTTCCCTATAAAGCACTGTGAGCTTCTTTTTGATTAGTAATCTTGATAATATTCTGTATTAGGGTGTTCGTAGTTTGCATATTGGGTGTTGTGTTATTGTATGCATGGTCGTAGGTCTAGTTACCCATAATTAATACCAATTGACTTAGAAATTGAACAGACCTGTAAGACCAACCGAGTACTCTCCCATCGTCTTAGACTCGATCATTTGAGTCACATCCAAGACATCGATCCACAAGAACCACAAGCTAGGCAACCGAGAGAGTACTTTACTCCATCTGCTTACACATCCCTGACTTGCATTAAACTGCCGGATGTTGTAGCTGCACACTACGAGATTAAGTCCAATACCATACAAATGCTTTCCTCATTCTATGAATTTAATAACGAGGACCCCTACAGACACTTAGATGAATTCCTAGAAGTGTGTTCCACTGTAAAAATCTAACACTTCACAGATGATGCTCTGAGATTGCGTCTATTTCCCTTTTCCCTCAAGGATAAAGTCAAACACTGGCTCAATTCTTTGACAGAGATTGCAATTATAAATTGGGCTCAACTGCAACAGGAATTCTTGAAAAAGTACTTTCCCATAGAAAAAACTAACCAGGTTCGACGAGCCATCACTAGCTTTTCGCAAACTGATGGTGAACAATTTCTTGAAACCTGAAAAAGACTTAAGGAACTTGTTAGAAAGTGTCCCCATCATGCTGTGCCTAAATGGAAACTTGTGCAGTGTTTTTATGACGGTTTTTCATCTCAACACCGTCACATGATAAATCCCTCGTGTGGGGAGACTTTCATGATGAAAAGTGAGGTTGAGGCATGAGCTTTGTTTGAAAATCTGAGTGAAAACTCTCAGCATCATACCTCAGCTTCTCAAGGTGAGATGAGTATGCCGACTAATGCACCTAAACAAGGTGGGTTGTATGAGATTGGTCATTCCACTGATCTTTCTCTTAAGGTCGATTCCCTGACCCGTAAGTTAGATACATTTTTTTCTGTCGGGCAAAATTCTCAACTGAACTCCTCTCAACCTCCTAACCTTCAAGAGGTTTGTGCCTTGTGTTCGAGCCCATCTCACTTTGTAAGTGAGTGTCACATGGCCCAACAGTTTCCTAAGTTTGTTCAAAAATAGGTAAACGTGGCTCAAAGTTTCTCGAGACCGGGGAATAATCCATATTCCAACACTTATGGAGAAATCACCCCAATTTCTCTTGGAATCCTCAAACTTCAAATAACAATTTCACTCCATCATCTCAACCATTCCAATCTAACACATCTAATCCCACATCTTATAGACCGGTAGCACAACAGCCTTACCAACATCATAATCCCCCCCTTCGCCGCAAAACACGACTTTGAGGATAAGGTATTGCAAGCTCTTCAAGGGCTTGAGGCTAATACTGAATTGTTTCACTCCCATTCACAATCCATAGCGAAGCTAGAAACCCAAATGGGTCAAATAACTAATGCTTTAAACCGACGAGAGAAGGGTAAACTACCGAGTCAACCAATTAACAATCCTAAGGGACAATATGGGATAGACGGTTTGCAAGCAAGCGATACCTTTCATGAGCAAGTGAAGGTGGTAGTAACACTTAGGAGTGGGCGATAGATCGAGATTCGATCTGAAATGGATTCTAGGAAGAACAAAGAGACTGTCGGTAACCCCAACAATTCTGGGGTTGACAACGCTTCAAAAGCTAATGAGGTCACCCCTCCCAAATTGCATGATCCATCTGGATCGAAAGTGCCTCAATCATATGCACCAAAGACCCCTTTTCCCACTTGTCTTGATGCCCCGTCTCATTTTTTAAAGAAAGGAGCGTCGATGGAGGAAATACTCGACTTGTTTAAACAAGTAAAAATTAATCTTTCTCTCCTCGATGCCATCAAGCAAGTACCTTCGTATGCTAAATTCCTAAAAGACTTGTGCACTTAAAAGCGCAAGTCCCGAAATCATGTGACGAAAAAGATTATACTCAGTGAACAAGTGAGCTCAATCCTCCAATGTCCGACGCCACCCAAAATAAAAGATCCCGAGACTCCTACCATTCCTTGCATTATAGGAAATCATTTCATACACGGGGAACTTCTTGATCTTGGAGCGAGTGTAAACTTGCTTCCATATTTGATTTATGAGAAGTTCAGGCTAGGGCAATTAAAGCATACAACGGTGACCTTGCAGTTAGCTGATAGATTAGTTAAGGTGCCCCGTGGCCTTATAGAGGATGTCCTTGTCAAGGTTGATAAATTTTTCTTCCTTACAGACTTCATAGTCCTTGACATGGAACCGGTGCGAAGTGTAAAGAGACAAACCCTCGTAATTCTTGGCTGACCTTTCTTGGACATGGCTAATGCGTGCATAAATTGTAAAATAGGGGTTATGGATGTCTCTTTTAGAAATATGAAGGTAAGGCTGAATGTTTTCAGTGCCTCTCAACAACCCCAAAGACTGAAGATGATTGTTTTGCAATCAATCTAATTGACAAGTTGGTTGAGGAGGAATCTCCATACATTCTGACCAATGACCCTTTAGAAGCCTGTCTTGCCCACTTTGGCTTTGAAGATTTCGATATAGACCAATCAGTAGACGAGGTAAATTTCTTGTTAAATTCTCCACCTCTTATGGATTGGTCTACTTGAAAATCCAGAGTGGAGCAATTGTCTCCATTGGCAAGTGCACCGGCACCCCCTTCTTTGGAGGTTCTCCCGAAACTTGAGTTGAAACCTTTACCGGCATTACTCAAGTACGTGTTCTTTGGACCCCATGACACCCTCCCGATCATCATAGCTTCTGACTTGTCGTCTGATCATGAAATTCAGTTAGTTACAGTTCTTAAAGAACATAAGGGTGCCATAGGATGGTCGGTGGCTGATCTTAAAGGCATTGCCCCCTCTATTTGCATGCATCGCATCCATTGCGAAGAAAATGCCAAGCCTTCTCATGAAATGCAAAGGAGGCTTAATCCGAACATGAAAGAGGTGGTAATGAAGGAGGTTGTTAAGTTGCTAGATGCGGGTATCATTTACCCCATCTCGGATAACAAATGGGTTAGTCCAACCCAAGTAGTGCTAAAGAAGTAGGGCATCACAGTTGTAAAGAATGACCAGAATGAGTTAGTCCCCACACACACAACAACTGGTTGGCGCATGTGCATTGATTACAGAAAATTAAATTCCATGACTCGAAAAGATCATTTCCCGCTACCTTTCATTGGTCAGATCCTAGAACAGCTGGCAGGCCAAGGGTTTTATAGTTTCCTGGATGGTTATTCAGGATATAATCAAGTGTCTGTCCACCCGGACGACTAAGAGAAAACTACCTTCACATGCCCTTTTGGCACTTTTGCCTACCGACTTATGCCGTTTGGATTGTGTAATGCACCGGTGACTTTTCAATGGTGCATGATGTCTATCTTCTCAAACATGGTGGAGAAATTTCTCGAAGTCTTTATGGATGACTTCTCGGTTTTTAGGATGACATTTGAGGTTTGTCTCCAGAACCTTGTGAAGGTGCTTCAACGTTGTCGGGAGACGAATCTTATTTTGAGTTGGGAAAATAGCCATTTCATGGTTCAAGAGGAAATTGTTCTAGGTCATGTTGTTTCAAAGAGGGGAATTGAGGTGGACAGAGCAAAAGTGGATATCATTTCAAAACTTTCACCCCCTCTACTGTGAAACAAATTCGGTCATTTTTGGGGCACGCTGGTTTTTACCGACGATTTATAAAGGACTTTAGTAAAATTTCAAAACCGTTGTGCGATCTTCTAGCCAAAGACGCACATTTTATCTTTACAAAGTCCTGCATGAAAGCTTTTACAAAGCTTTGTGACGCTCTATCGTCTGTCTCAATTATGCAATCACCCGATTGGTCCCTTTCGAGATTATATGTGACGCATCCGACTATGCTGTCGGTACAATTTTGGGACAACGGGTGAATAGCTCATGCAATATACTACGCGAGTAAAACCTTCTCTGATGCTCAGTTGAATTACACCACTACTGAGAAGGAATTACTAGCGGTGGTATTTGCATTGGACAAGTTCCAGTCTTATCTACTAGGATCGAAGGTTATTGTGTTCTCCGATCATGCCGGTTTGCGGCATTTAGTTGTCAATAAGGACACAAAACCTCGGTTGATTAGGTGGATCCTTCTTTTACAAGAGTTTGATCTCGAGATTCGAGACAAACTAGGATCTGAGAATTCTATGGCAGAGCACCTATCCCGTATCCTTGTAGAGACTTCATGTGATCCATCGTTCTTGAAAGATTCATTTCCAGATGAGCAACTCTTAGCGGTCACACAAGTTCTCCCCACATGGTTTGCAAATATTGTGAATTACCTTGCGGTGGGAAAGATTCTGTCTTATTGATATAAGCAAGACCGGGATCGATTCTTGTCGCAAGTACGATTCTATTTGGGAAGACCCGGAACACTTTAAGAATTGTTCTGATCAGATTATAAGGCGATGTGTTCCCAATAGTTAACACCAGCGCATTCTGACTTTTTGTCATATGCTAGACTGCGGTGGCAACTTTAGTGGAAAGAAAATGGCCGCTAAAGTCTTGCAAATTGGTTTCTATTGGCCGACGCTTTTTAAAGATGCGAATAATCTTTGTAAAACCTGTTTGCGTTGTCAATAGACAGAGAATGTGTCGTGCCATGACATGATGCTCCTGACACCCATTTTGATTATTAAGATTTTTGACATGCGGGGCATTGATTTCATAGGTCCTTTCCCGCCTTCATTCGGTTATGTCTATATCCTTGTGGTGGTTGACTACGTCTCCAAATGGGTGGAAGTCGTAGCTACCAAGACTAATGACCACCAAGTGGTGGTCAAGTTCCTTTAAGCAAACATTTTTAGTTGGTTCGGCTTCCCTCGTGCTATCATTAGTGATGAAGGGACCCATTTTTGTAATAAATACGTTGACACTTTAGTCCGCAAGTACTCCATCATGCATAAGGTAGCCACTCCTTATCACCCTCAGACTAGTGGACAAGTCGAAATCTCTAATGGCGAGATCAAAAGCATCCTAGAAAAGACGGTCCGACCCGATATGAAGGATTGGTAACTTAGACTGAATGATGGTTTATGGGCTTACCGTACAGCCTAAAAGACCCCTATTGGCATGTCCCTGTACCATTTGGTGTTCGGAAGGGCATGTCATCTACCGGTTGAGCTAGAACACAAATTTCTTTGGGCCATTCGAAAGTTTAACTTTGATATGGTTACTGTCGGGTCTCACCGGAGACTCCAACTCAATGAGTTAGAGGAGATGCACAACGATGCATACGAAAGCTCGTTGATTTATAAATCTTGGACTAAAACTTTTCATGATAAACACATCTCACGCAAGTTCTTCGAGCTCAATCAACGAGTTTGGTTGTTTAATTCCAAATTGCGTCTCTTTCCCGGTAAGCTCCGCTCCCGTTAGGAGGGGCCTTTCATCGTTACCGATATTTTCTCCTATGGTGCGATTACGATTAGGAATCCAAAGACGGGGAAAACATTTAGAGTAAATGGCCAAAAACTGAAGTCGTGCGTAGACGGCATTTGTGACGATGAGGTGATCGAGTCGGTCGACTTGACGGATTCGATTTACCCTATTCTTTGAACGTTACGGACGTCTGGCTGAAGACAGAAAACTTAGCTCTACATGGGAGGAAACCCAATTTTTTTTTGCTTGTTGTTAAGTTGAAATACCAAAGAAAACAACTAAAAATGAAAACATATAGAAAATCCTTTGAAAAACAAAGAGAAGGCTTCTCACTTCCTCAAACCGTTCGGACTTCCCAATTTTTGTCCAGACCAAATTCGATTAAAAAAGAGGCTTGCTCTCAGGTTCAAACCGTCCGGACTTCCCCAATTTCCATTCGGACGGAATTGTAAAAAAAATAGGAGGGCTCTCGGGTTCAAACCGTCCGGACTCCCCAAAATCCGTCCGGACGGATTTGAATTTTGCTGCCTTCTGATTTCCCCCCTGAATTCTCTCTCTATCCCTCTCATATTCTCTTTCTCTCTAACTGACACTCTCCCATTTGCTCTCTCAAACTCTCCCACATCTCTCTCTTCATCTCGGATCTTCAAACTTTTTGGCATATTCAAGTTTTTCCGGCGAGTTCACGTTCTCCGGTCAAATTTTCTGGCCAATCTTCAAATTTCTTGGTCGCTCTTCGAGTCCTCCGATCGAGTTTTTCGGCCGTCGTTTGAGTTTTTTAGCCGATCTTCAAAGTTTTCGGTCATCTTCTCCGACGATCTTTGAGTTTTCCGGCGACTTTTGCGGCGACCTTCGACTTTTTCGGTGAGTTTTGAATCATCATTTCTTTTTAGTTCCCTTTTTCTCTTCTTCTTCTTCTTCTACCCATATTTTTCTTCCATGGCCTCTCGTCGTCGATCCCCTTCTCCTAAACGGGCTAGGGGTGCGTCACCGTCCAATCCTACGCCCCCGATCTCTACTCCCTCCGATGCATGGGCTTCTCACAAATTGCACATCATGACCACGTTCTCGGTCGATGAGCCCTTTGCATCGGATGATTATGCCCGACAAGGGTTTCAATTTTTTAACGAGCGAGGCATTACCACTCTCTTCGGCCCTTTTCCACCACCGTTTCCCCGCCTAGTCCATCTTTTCTACCAGAATGCATACATCACTGATGCGGACCGGGCGGCCAAACGCTATATTATCCGGTCCACTGTCGATGGCCTTGATGTAGCCATCACTGACCAGGACATTGCTGTAGTCCTCGGTGTCGATCGCACAAATCAGGATCGCCTTGCTATTCCAGTCGGTACACTCACCGGTACCATGGTTGAGTCCATCACCGCTGGTCGGGGTGATGTCAGCCATCCTTTTACTCAATGCGGTCATCTCATTCCTACACTCTGGCTCGCGGATGCAGTCTTCCGGGCCAATATCTTCCCATTCGGCCATAAGGACGAGTGTTGGGGCACGTTCTTTCAGGCCTTATATGCATTACACTACGGTCTCAGGCTCCCCATCCCCGCTCACATCTTAGACGAGATACAAAAAAATTTGGCTAGTCCTCGCTCATCTCGTTCGCTCCCGTTCACCAATCTCATTGGTCCTTACCTTATGTGCGATCATCCCACTGTCTTTTCGGGTTTTGATCGGCCCGAGGAGCATCACATCGTATATACCTTTTCCCAGTGGACGAAGAGCACGACCAGTTTGTTGCGCATACAGGGGCGAGGAGGAGGCACCAACTCTGAGGAGGAGGATGACGAGGAGGATGCCCCTCCACCACCTACTGACCTCGAGACTGGGCCTTCTTCAGCACCCGCTCCATGTACCCTGTCTTACCCTGAGTATCAGTCCCTCATCGGCCAGATTAGTCCCATGGACGAGAAGCTCACTCAGTTCGTTGCTCACTATGAGACAGATGCGGCAAAGCAGAAGGAGATGCTGAGGGCCGTCATGGATGCTCTTCATATTGACCGACCGAAAGGACATGGCCACCATTCGGGAAGTGGGCCCCCATGAGCTGTCTTCTTATGCATCTGAGTTACTTGCTTGCTGCTAGTTTATTTCTCTGTATTTTTTTGTTTCTTTTATTTCATTTCAGTCGTCACATTGTACGTACAGTTGCACAACCGTTTGTTTTGTTCCCTTTTACTTTATTTTATGACAGTGCATATTCCATTTTTGTTTTCTTTTTATATTATTGCTGTATTTTTGTGGTTTGGGTATGCTCTCTTACATTACACAGGTCGCACGGTATTACAATTGGAACGCCCTCATCCG
>JAUTBS010105824.1:0-12800 GCA_032361285.1 Aequorea victoria | reverse complement strand
CACCTCTTGACTTATTAAGTTATTCAGATGCTGATTTTGTTGGTTGTAGGTTAGACCGTAAGAGCACTAGTGGATCTTGTCACTTCCTAGGAAACTCTTTAGTCTCATGGTTTTGTAAGAAACTAAATTATGTAGCTACCTCAACAACAGAAGCTGGATATATAGCTGTAGGAAGTTGTTGCGCTCAAATGTTATACATGAAACAACAACTGGAAGACTTTAATCTTAAATATCATAAAGTTCCAATCAAATGTGATAATACAAGTGCAATTAATTTATCTAAAAATCCTATCCAGCACTCGAGAACAGAGCATATAGAAATACGACATCACTTTATAAGAGACCATGTGCAAAAAAGTGACATCACGATAGAATTTATAAGCACAGAACATCAATTAACTAATATTTTCATCAAACCTTTAAGTGAAGAAAGACTTAATTTCATAAAAGTTTAAATCCATGATATATGTGTTGTTGTTGCTGAAATTCCATGTTTGCATGCACATGTGTTGACTCACGGAAGAGTTAAGTCGACTCAGGACTCCATGGCCGCAGCATTGACGATGATGGGTCGACCCACACGATGTTGTGTCGACTCATAAGGCAATTGGTGTCGACACACATAGGATTTGTGTCGACTCCCTCATGGCATGCTTTTCACAAAATCTTTAAGTATTTTAAGATAAATCTTAAGGACTCCTTATCCATCCCTTTCCACCATACCCACATCTACAACAAGTCCACCCTGAAAAGGATGCGACTGGTTGAGATTGAGGGCCAATGGGTCAGGCCTGATTCCACTCCATCACCCTGTCTAATCCAAGATCGACCACAACCACAAACACCCCAAACCAACACCTTTCCCCCTCATCCTTCTGCTGATCTACCAAGCAGTGGGATTCAAACCCCACATATTCAGCAATGGCTAGAAGATGAGAACCTAGACATTCCCTCTCCTATACAAACTCCTTCTGCAATTCCACGTCCTTCTACTATTCCACATCCTTCTATTATTCTACCTCCTCCACTTTTTTCTTCCACCTCTGCTCCTGCTTTCCAACCCTTCCCACCCTCTGCTTTAGAGGAAATTCATACCAAATTTGACCATCTTGTTGACATTAACAAAAACTCAATGAAAGAATGAATCTCTATGAGTTTCAACTTAAGCAATTCCAAGAACAACAAGGTCACATGGTCAGTGAGCAGCTTAGGCTCAATCATGTTCTGTCTAATCTCAATGACTGAATAGATAGTGTGTGCCTAACTGGCCTCACCTTAGGTCAAGACATGAAGAAACCGATGGATGAATTCTCTGTCACCAGTACCATGCTCCTCAAAGCTATACGCACTAACTACAAGCATAGACCCACTGGACAGATGATTGAGGTCCTAAGAAAAATTCAAGACTTCATGGAATGGGCTGAAATAAGATTAGAGACTCCTAAAGAAGGTCAAAGGAAACCCAAGCTATGTTACATCGACTTTCCAGTTTAAGGCGTTATACTCATGTTGACACGACACTGACACGGGATCTGTGTTGGACATAGTAACCTATAGTTAGGCACGCCAACCACGCGATATTATATTTTTTGCTTTTAAAAGATGCAATTATGTAAGAAAGTCCATAGCAACTATCACACTACATTATTTTGTAGAAAAACTTAAATACCAAGGTCACTAGCATAATCTCCTTACCAAGAAAAAAAAATCATCACATTGTTTAGAAATTATGCCACATATATTATATTTTTTAAGCACTGTATGAATTTTTTTACATGTATATATATATATATATAATGCATTACACACGTCGTATTCTTGTACCCGTGTCCACTTTTTTAGTCTAGTCTTTGTATGCTATAATTAGGAAAACAACTCGTGTCGAGTTTGACACTCGTAGCCGAGTCCGGGTAACACAGAAACCCAGAACCAGCAGGAATTGCCTCAAAGTTGAGAGAGGAACATCAATTCATGGATATTATGGCAAACTGGGAAAGGGCACCAAATTGGAACATGAACCATGAAGCATAGGTAGAGGTCAAACAATCATTAGGAAAGGGATGCACCACAGTGGGAGGAAAAACCGACTCTGAGATTGCTATAAAAGTGGTGAGAGATGGACCAGTTGCTGTTGGGGGCTTCCAATATAGAGACATTATGGAGGACAGCAGGTCTCTCATGCAAAGGTACAACAGCTCTATCAAGCATACACCGTGGAGGAGGAAAATAAATGTGTGGAACAGTTGGGTAACATGGGTGTGAAGAATACAATATTTCTATCAATTAGGTTATCTCATAACCTCGTGTATTTATACTAATCAGCAAAGATTACAAAGGAAGGAAAAAAATTAAGGAAAGAACAAGAATTAAGGAGAAAAAAAATAAGGAAATAAATCATAGAAGATTTTATTTCCAACAGTCCCCTCAAGCTGGTGCGAAAATGTCAATCAAAACCAGCTTGACAATTGTTGACTGAAACAAAGATGGTCCTACTGACTTAGTGAACATATCTGCAGCCGGAATAACGACTACCTAGTAACTTTTACCTAACACGCACGGCAGCACCAAAGAAGCTTACCACATCAACAATTTTGAACAAAAAAAACAACAAGCATTGCTTGCCACATCAGCAACGTTAAACAAAAAAGAACCCAAGCATTGCTTACCATTTCAGCAACGTTTCAAAAACCAAGAAAGAGGGCCAAAACCACAACCATCGAGGAAACTGGAAAACTATTACCGGAAACAAACAACAGCACCAAGCCGGAATCACAGCTACCAAAAATACTACTACCGAAAACTAACGACAACACCAAGCCGAAATCATGACTACAAGGAATACTGCTACCGAAAATAAACGTAAGCACCAATATAGTGATAAAAAAACAAAGAGATTTACCACAACTTTAAGTCAGTCATCTAAATCCTAGTATTAAATATAAACAATATGCAGTATTTATTAAAATTGTTCTGAGGAAAGACATTCTCGAACTTCTCACAATGAAACTAAAGCCACACCATGTAATTGTAGGATGTGGTCAAACAATGCAAAAACAATGCAAATTACCCAATAAAAAATGAACTGATTTCACCTTGCCATCATATTCCTGTCTAAGCAACACTTCTGGAGCAATGTATGCAGGTGTCCCCACAGTTGATTTTGGTTGTGAATGTAACACAGAAGACTGGGAAAAATCATCCACAGTCAGATAAAAAGAGATAACAATTGATTCAGATTGCATAAACAAAATTTGTACTAAGCATGACTATCAGTTCAATGATACAAGTCCATGACAATGTAGAGGCGCCAATTACCAAGTTCTTCACAAAGTAGATATTAAGATATATGTTACCATTCTCGTATTGGCATATCTTTTAACAAAACTTGATTTACTATTTCGCCATTATTATTTAATCTTAATGCTTGAAATGTTGAGATTACCAAGTTCTTCACAAAAGAGATATTAAGATATATGTTACCATTCTCGTATTGGCACATCTTTTAACAAAACTTGATTTACTATTTCACCATTATTATTTAATCTTAATGCTTGAAATGTTGAGAAAAGGTGTTTTAATTTTATTGTAGGACTCATTAATCATTTCCACATCATATGCTTAGCCTGGTCAATATTATGGACTTCAAACACAATTGCTCAAGTCAACAATATCAATTCAGAATTAAAGACATGCACGCTTTGTCTCAAATGATCTTCAGAATAAAAGAATTGCATGCTCTGTCTCATAATAAATTCTTCAAGCCAAGCATTTCTTCAGGCATGCCTTACGTTTATTTGGTTGTCTATAAAGATCTTGGAAGAAAATTCAGTTGATTACAGGTCAAAGAATCAGATTATTTAATTGATGGCTCAAAGGGAGGCTCAAGCCCTCCTTCAAACACAAGAGAGAAAACACTGTTGGCTTGAAGCTAGGTTCAAGCACTCCTTCAAGCGCTCAAAGTGGAATTTCGTTAAAAATCTCGCAGCAGCAGCAAAACACACAAAATAGAGCAAAAATTGTATTGCACTCGAGCGGCCCTTCAAGCGCGGTTTTGGAATTTTGGTTTCTTCAAACAGTTTTTTAGCGCAGCTTTGTTTGACATTCTTTACTTTACATATCTGACGCAAAATCGTCCTAAGATCTTGAATTAACTCTCAGGCATGCTCTTAGTTAATGAGTTGAAGACTTTTGAAGCCATTGAAGGTCTGTATAAAGGAATGAATATGAAGCAGTGGTGAGGATCTGAGGATATGTTGAAAACTTGAGTTCTGGTTCATTCTCTAAGTTCAAGCAGACCAAAGTTTTTCTTTTTAGTTTTTGATTATGAGCATAGATCAAGATCATTTCTGATAAATCTTTAGATCTATGTTATTCTTCTAAGCTATTACATTTCTATGTTTTAAACTTGGAAGAATCACTCAACTTTTCATTTGAAAGAAATGTTCATGTAAACAGTGAATTGAGTGTTTTCCTATAATTCCTATACTTAGGCTGAGTGAGTCTCAGAGCCACCTCAGAGTGGAGATCGGTTCAGACCGTGGTTTGAGGATCCGGGTTCAAGAAGCTGGTCGATCAGTGATCGAAGCCACATTCAGTGTGGATAACAAGCTAGATGTTTGTGGTTGGATTCGAGTCAAGTGAAGTGCTTCCTAAGTGTTCGGTTGTAAGTCACTAAACTTGCTCAGTGTATATGCTTCTTGACTAGTGGATCAGTTGCTAGCTAGTGCCCGTGGTTGTTCACACATCTTGGGTTTTCTACGTAAAAATTCGCAATCTCTTATGTGAATGAATTTTTTTATGTGCTGTATGTTTTATATTTAAAGTAATTAAGTTAGTTAACAGTTTAAAATTTGATAATAATTTTGAAAAATGCCTATTCACCCCTTCCAGTCCATCCATTACACAATTTGAATTGGTATCAGAGCTTTGTCACTTCATATAGGTTTAACCACCTGAGTGAGATCCTAGAAAATTGGATTCTGAATTACCTAGAGAAGGTGGTTCTGTCTCAAGGCTACCACCACTTTTTGATGGCTCAAACTATACCTACTGGAAAGGAGGAATGAGAGCCTTTCTAAGGTCCTTAGATGAACGTGAGTGAGACTCTGTCGAACTTGGATACACATCTCCCACATCTACCAGTGAGAATGGAGTAACTTCAACAGTTCCTAGATCTATATGGACTAAGGAACATGTTGAAAGTGGTGGTTGGAACAGCAAGACATTGAATGACATCTTATGTTCAGTTACCCCTGGAGAGTTTAGGAGACAAAATGTGATACAGCCGAGGATGCATGGGACATCCTAAAGATCACACATGAAGGCACAACAACTGTTAAGAACTCCAAACTCCAAGCCTTGGCCACTAAGTTTGAAGAATGTTAGATGCAATAAAATGAGACTTTTGATTAGTTCTATGCTAGACTAAGTGACATTGTCAAATCTAGTTTCAATCTAGGTCAACCCATTAAAGAATCCAAAATTGTGAGAAAAGTCCTTAGATCTCTTCCTGAGAGATTTAGAGCTAAGGTCACAGCCATTGAAGAGAGTAAAGATATTGACTCTATGAGGATTGAAGAACTTGTAGAATCACTTTCAACATGTGTCCTCCTCGTAGGAGTAAAGGAGTTGGTCTTAAATCTGTTCAAGTAAATGAACCAGAAGTAGAAGAATATGAAGTTTTAGGAGAGGAAGATTTTGCTCTATTTGCTAAAAAAATCAAAATTTAGAAAATGTATGAATTCTTCCTCCAAATCTAAAAACTTCAACCAACAAAGACCATCTCAGAATAAGAAAGACAAAAGAAAACCATTTAGAAAATTAAATATGCCTCAAGGTATTCAATGCCATGAGGCATATCTCCACTGAGTGTGCTAAAAAAAAAAAAGTTTAAACCCAAAGGCATGACAGCTACTTGAGATGACACAGAACCTGAGGAAAATGAGTTAATCGACTCAGATTCCGATGAAAGTTCTGAGAACTTCACAACCTTTGTGGCCTCTTTGAAACATGAAGGAACTTCTTTTAAATAAAGAATCATGTAGAAAGTGAGGCTGAAAATTTAAGTGAACATGGAGAAGTAGAAGAGTCAGAGGATGATGAAAATGAATCGATTTAGCTTCCTTATGCTGAAATGTATGAGAAATGTTTAAAACTCAAAAAGAGTAATAAACTTGGCTAGGAAATTCAAAACTCTTGAAAAAATCAACTCCATTGAAAAGAGTTTTCAAGAAAAGTTAGAGAGATGTCAAATCATTGAGTCCAAAGTTCTATATCTACAAGATGAACTTTCAGAAAAGAATGCCAAGATAAATTCCTTGAAAAAAGATCTTGAAAAAGAAAATGAAACTATCAAAAGAATGACCACGGGAACTGATAAACTTAATCGTATGTTAGGAATTGAAAAAAGCCCTAGTGATAAGCTAGGCCTATGATATGATAAAGGAAAATCAGTGTGTTCAACACCTTTAATTAGTTTCATGAAAGCCCAGGGTGATCCTTCCACCTCTAAGTCAAATCCTCCTTCTCCTCCGTCCACAGAAAGAAAGTTTGAAATCATTTTTCATCACTGTGGAATCAAAGGCCACATTCGGCCTTACTGTCTAGTCAGGAATCAAAAATCTCTAAGATTTATACCTACCTGCTATTACTGTGGAATTAAAGGTCACATTCGACCTCAATGCAAATTTATGAATCATAATAAGCCAAAGATAAAGAATGCTAGAAATTTTGCACCACAAAGCTAATCATAAAGATACTTCCAATGTTAAGAAAACTAGAGTAAAGAAAATGTAGTTGAGAAAAGATGCACATCATTGTTATGTCGTGCACACCGCACTCAACTCCAGTTTGTGGTATCTTGATAGTAGATGTTCTCGTCATATGACTGGAGAGAAGTCTCTGTTTGGTAATCTACAAGAATGTCAAGATGGTATGGTTACATTTGGTGAATGAAACTAGTCAAGAATCTTAGGAAAACGTACCATACTTGTATCTGGTCTACCTAGACTAGACAATGTTCTGTGCGTTGAAGGTTTGAAAGTTATTCTCTTAAGCATCAGTCAGATCTATGAAAACAATCTTTTTATCAAGTTTGCGATTAACAAATATTCCATTGTACACAACTCAGGGAATTGTGTGATGTAAGGAATCCGCACTACAGATAACTATTATTGCATAATCTCGAGAGAAATCATTGTCTGCAACAGTGTTAAGCTTGATGAGATTGAGTTGTGGCATCAACGATTAGGTCATGTGAATTTCAGCGATATGTTGAAAATTACTAGCAAGGAATGTTAGCCCCAAGGTTTAATAAGTCTTTAATTGATTTTAATGATAACAAACAAGAAATTTGATAAGTGAAAATATTTTTAAATATCTCTTGATATAAGCTTTAAATCAAACTATGTTCAAAAAATTTATATCCACTGTGGTTAACACCCTTGATTGGGATTACCCTTGTATTTAATGAGATTTGAAGTTGTTTCAGGTAAAAAATCATGTGTTAAAATGGTTACGAGAAACAATAATTCAATTCCCAAATAGAGCACTATCTCAGGATCAAGACAGAGATTTTTCAAAGTTTTTGAAGGGTTTGAGTCGACCCAAAATATTGCATGAGTTCACCCAAAATGACAGTCTCTCGGGATCTCTTGCAGACATACTTCAAAAGCAACCATGAGTCGACCCAAAATGTTATATGAGTCGACCCAAGTTGAATGACTCTCTGCATCTATTCTCTGCATCGACCATGAGTCGACCCATCATCCTGGTGAGTCGACCCAAACTTTGAATCTAAGGACCTTGAGTTGAAATGCATTAGCTCACGCATCAACTCAAAGACAGACAACATGTGAGTCGACCCACAGAAAGACATGGGTCAACCCAGAATGACTACCATTCAGTACATTTGCAGAGGCAACATATGAGTCGACCCAAGACAAACGTGAGTCGACCCAAGGCAGTCATGAGCTGAGGCGCAGCAACTCTCAAGTGGACCCAAGCATCAACTCAAAGGCAAAAACTTGTGTGAGTCGACCCAAGCTTCACATGAGTCGACCCACGGATGAAGGTCTGCAATAAAGCTGAGACCTCATCATTATGAGTCGACCCAAACATTAAGATGAGTCGACCCATGGGCAAAGGATCCGGAATATTAGGACATTGAGTCGACTCAGCCTCAACGTGAGTCGACCCAAGGGTGCAAAATCAGCAAATCAGTGCGAGGATCACACCTGTTTACAGCTGTGTTCCAGAGCATTAAATGGCAAGATTTGATTTGCAACGGCTATATTGAAGCTCAAAATTATATAAGGGAGTGTCTATCAATCATTCCAACACAATAGATTGCAAGAAATCACTGATTTATCAATCAGAGAGCTGTCATTTTCCTTCTGCTACTCTCAGAGAAACCCTAGCCGCCACTGTTCATCATCTTCTTCTGGTTTTTCTATTGTGAGATATATTGTCATATTCACTCTTCTTAGAGAGTTTTTCTATCATCATTTGTACACAAAACCTATTATCAAATCATTGTAAAGTGAGGGTGAGTCACCCTTAACTATTCTTCGTGTGTGGTAAAGCACACAAAGGGAACATCACAAGTGTTAGAAGCTTGGTGGCTTTGGAACGCAGCTTGGTGAATCTTTGGAAGATTGTAAAAAGTTTGAGCACACCCGTAAGTGCTTGAAGATAGTGGAAAATTCTCAAGAGGAGCTTGAGTGGACGTAGGCTTAAATAGCCGAACCACTATAAAATCGACGGTGTCATCTCTTTTTATCTCTTCCTCTCCATATTGTTTGTTTGTGCTTATATATATACATATATATATATATATTGTTTGCTTGTTTTATATTGTTTAAATAATTTTTAAACAAGAAGTATTTTTTTTAAAAACCCTATTCACCTCCTATAGGGTTATTCTTTGAATAACAAGGAACTGGTTAGAGGAGTACCTAAGCTTGGAAAAGTCAAAGGTCATGTGAGTGGTACTTGTCAAAAGGGAAAACAAATTCGTTCCAACCACAAAAAAGACCAAAACCATAGCTACCACTAGACCTCTGGAGTTAATCCATATCGATCTCATCTCATGGGTCCTACTAGGACATTGAGTCTAAAAGGAAAACAATACATCTTAGTTATGGTTGATGACTAAACCATGTTCACTTGGGTAGATTTTCTGAGAGAAAAATCTTATGCTCACATCTCATTCAAACACATTTGCAAGAAGATTCAGAATGAGAAAGGATACGCTATCTAAGAGTTAGAAGCGATCATGGAAAGGAGTTCAAGAACTCCAAGATTGCAGAATTCTGTTTAGAAAACAGAACAAAACAAGAATTCTCTGCACCGAGCACACCAGAGCAAAATGGTGTGGTCGAAATAAAGTACAAAGTCATTCAAGAAATGGCACGAACAATGATGCATGCTCATCAAGTTTCTCAAAACTTATGGATTGAAACTATAAATAGAGCGTGCTACATTCTTAATAGGGTGTACCTTTGATACCAATTTATTGTGCCAGAGAGGCCCAGAACAAATACAAATGCATAAAGAGACATATTTACATGGTTTAGCAAATTGTCTAAGTCCACGACCAGCGAATTTCAATATGGAAGAGAAACAAATACAGATTCTCTCCAATCTCTCAACTCCCTCAAACTGTCTCTCTCTCTAACTCTCTCTAATCTTTGCACTCCTCAACGAAAGCGTCAAAGCACTGATCAAAGTGAGTGGTCATCTGGTCCATCCTAGACATAGCACGGTCCATCCTAGGCTCAAGCCCTCCTTCAAACACAAGAGAGAAAACATTGTTGATGGCTTGAAGCTTGGCTCAAACCCTCTTTCAAGCGCTCAAAGTGGAATCTCGTTAAAAATCTCGCAGCAGAACACACAAAATAGAGCACAATTTGTATCGTGCTCGAAGCGGCCCTTCAAGCGCGCCTTTGGAATTTTGGTTTCTTCAAACAGTTTTCCTGCGCAGCTTTGTTTAACATTATTACTTTACATATCTAATCCAAAATCATGCTGAGATCTTGAATTAACTATCAGGCATGCTCTTAGCTAATGAGTTGAAGATTTTTTATGACATTGAAGGTCTACATAAAGGAATGAATATGAAGGAGTGGTGATCATCTAAGGATATGTTGAACACTTGAGTTCTGGTTCATTTTTTAAGTTCAAGCAGAGAAAAGTTTTTCTTTTTAGTTTTTGATTATAAGCATAGATCAAGATCATTTTTGATAAATCTCTGGATCAATGTTCATCTTCTAAGCTACTACATTTCTATTTTAAGTTTTGAAGATTCACTCAACTTTTCATTTGAGACAAATGTTCATGTAAACATTGAGTTGAGTGTTTTCCTATAATTCCTATACTTAGGCTGAGTGAGTCTCAGACCCACCTCAGAGTGAAGATCGATTTAGACCGTGGTTCGAAGATCCGGGTTCAAGTCGATCGGTGATCGAAGCCATATTCAGTGTTGGAGAGCAAGCTAGATGCTTGCAGTTGGATTCGAATCAAGTGGAGTGCTTCCTAAGTATTCGGTTGTAAGTCACTAAACTTGCTCACTGTATATGCTTCTTAACTAGTGGATCAGTGGATGGCTAGTGCCCGTGGGTTTTCACCCATGGGTTTTCACCCACCTTGGGTTTTCCATCATAAAAATTCTCAGTCTCTTATGTAGATAAACTTTTATATATGCTGCATGTTTTATATTTAAAGTAATTAAGGTAGTTAACGGTTAAAAATTTGATAAAAAATTTAAAAAGGCCTATCCACCCCCTCTAGGCCATCCATTACACAATTTCAATATAAAATCCATCAAAACAACCAGAAGGAAAGAATTGTGGACTGAGAAGGGGGAGAGGGAGAATCAACAAAAGTTCTTTGATAAATGTTAAATCGCACTTCATTGACTCAATAGTCAATACTGATATGCGCCAGAATATTATATTCGATTGAGAACCACATTTCATTAACTTTATAAGCACAAAAAGAGCAAAGAGAATATAGATTTTAAGAACACAAATGGTACCTTGGAGTACCCAAAGTCACATATCTTCAAACGAGGAGCAGGACTGCCATCCAATAAAGTGTTTTCCAACTTCAAATCCCGGTGACATACTTGCTTCATCAATAAACAACGTGTGAGAGAGCAAAATAAATTTTCTTATTTGCATCCCTAGGATCTAAGATAAATTAAATAAATAAATAAACATAACTTTAAAGCATAGAAAAGATTTGTACCATTGAATGACAATAGCTGACTCCTGATATTAGCTGTTGAAAGAAGAAGCGAGCCTGCAGCAGACGCTAGGATAAACAACCATAGAAACATATTTCGGATAAAAATAATATAATTATAAATGGTGAGCAAATAACCTCATCCTCACTGAAGCGCGACGCACTGCAAATTCGATTAAAAAGCTCTCCTCCGGCAGCATACTCCATCACAATAGCCAGATGGGTTGGTGTCAGTATGACCTAAAGTACAAGGTTTAGCAAATGATCAATTAAACAATAAAACCCATTGAAACACATAAAACAATAAAATGAGAAAATTAGCAAAACCTCTTTAAACCGAACAATGTTGGGGTGCCTTAGAGACCTATGATTTATGATTTCCCTTTGAACATTTTCATCTATCTGCAACACAGAAAACATGACTGAGAAAACAAAAAAGACATCCACAAAGACTCGAATTTCTTGAGACAGATTGTATGTGCAAAAGTGTATCTGTGTATATATTTGTGTGTGCGTGTTGTGTGTGAAAGAGAGAGAGAGAGAGAGAGAGAGAGAGCAAGTTAATGACTTATTGAAGTACTTTTAATCAAAAAGCAAAAATGATTAGGAACCACATGGTTTGGTCGGGGGGACTGTATAGCATTCAATTGTCCAACTTTAAAGCCACTTTGCTGAAGTTAAGACTTTACACCAGATAAGCATCCCCAACCTTGAAACATGGGAGTACTCGTATTATTACCTTAATATTGGGCATGTTGCAGATTTGGATGTTCCGCAGAATTTAGATAGCCTGCTTGCACTTTTTGTGGAACTTGAAGGTGCTAAAGTGTGGCCACTAAGGAAATTCAGGATCTCAACATATTTGTAGTCCATTATCAATTTTAGGTTTCCTTGAGATTGAAAGCTTCTAGATTCATAAAATAACCCGTTTAACAATTAACATCTAACATCTTGCGTAATTCCTCGATTTAATATATTATATATTCCTACCTAGAAATGCTAGTGCAATATCAACAGTGAAGCTACACCACATTGAACCAATTTTCTTCTTTCTGGAATTGTTTGCGAACCTAATACATGCAATGATTAGTGAAGTATAGTTGATCATCACATAAAAAGAATTCTAATTACCGTTCACTTTTCTACAGGATTAGTATCCATTTATCACTGAGAAATGAATAACACGCAAGCATGGCTAAAATCTAGAACAAGAAAGTAAAACATACACATCAATGAAATACGAATACTTATAGAAGGGAGCCGCATTCATATTGAATACCAATACTCCTTGGATATTCATGGATACGTATCTTATACATCCTAAATGCGTCCAAATTTTCAAAAGTAACTTTCTTTAACTTCGAAAAGAATCCGATACTTTTTGAATATTTTAAGTCATGTATCAGAACTATTGTAAAATTGAAATTGCAACATTTTTGACATAGTATTAGAGTATAATTATTAGGATACGTACAAGTATAGTTTTCAATATGTTCTTACAATTCTTGAAGAAGAAGAAAATAGTGAGATTAACTTAATACCACACTTCAAAATTT
>JAUTBS010105713.1:0-12802 GCA_032361285.1 Aequorea victoria | reverse complement strand
TTGTTTGATGCTTCTAAGTATTGCACCTCTAAAATTCACTATTAGGGTTTGTGTGATTCATTCTCTAGGGTTTAACATATCTTAATTCGATTAGGGTATCATTATGCCTAGGTTAAAGTGTCGGCGAAAAACTGGGTCTTTACATGCATTGTGTGATACTCCTCACCTGGACGGACCCCGTCGCCATAGTGTTAATTGGTACAGTGTGTGATACTTCTCACCTGGCCGTGTTAATTGGTGCAGTGTGTGATAAGTGGGTAAGTGTTCAAGTTTAGGTAGTTGAGTTTTGTCGGATCTTTTCGGCATAAATGAGTCCCGATCGTGAATCAGAGTTTACATCATTGTCGCATATTATATTTCTGTTATATCCTGTTATATGTATTTAAGTGTTAGAAATGTTGGGTTCGAGAGATTCTTTTTAGGCTTCGCAGGTCATGGCGTTTCATGCCAGGCATTGAAGAAGGACCAGCTACCGAGAAGCAATACGAGGAGTATGTCGAGCCGTGGCTCACCTGATCGTTCAAGAGTTTAATACTTGTACTTTTTGTAGTTTCCTTTCAGATTTTGATGACTTGTAATATTAAACAGGGCGTACAATGTGCAGTGCAAGAATGCAAAATATTATTATCAGATGTTAAATATTAATTTGTGTGGAATGTTGTTATTAGAATAACCATAATTACTATATTTATGTCTCATAACGAACCGGATTTTCGGGGCATTACAACTGCCATCCAAAGTCCTCGGACTTTAGGGGTTCTACCACCATTCACGTGTTAGCAGTCCTACTTCCATTCAAGTCTTTTCATACAATTGCAGTCACTCTGGTAATGTGGTGGTGCATTCGACACGTTCTACACATTCTAGTTTTGAAAAATCATTAAAACATGACAAAGACTAGTGGTTCTACCACCATTCGAACACATAGCAGTTCTATTTCCATTCAAAGTCCTTAGACTATGGTGGTTCTACCACCATTCATGTGTTAGCAGTTCTACTGCCATTCAAGTCTTTTCATACGAGCATAGTCACTCTGATAATATGGTGGTGCACCCATCACATTATGCACATTCTAGTTTTGGAAAATCTCTAAAACATGACAAAGACTAGTGGTTCTACTACCATTCAAACAAATAGTAGTTCTACTTCCATTCAAAGTTCTTAGACTTTAGTGGTTCTACCCCTATTCACATGTTAGTAGTTATATTGTCATTCAAGTCTTATCATATGACCACAGTCACTCTGATAATGTGGTGGCTCATGTTCTGCACATTCTGGTTTTGAAATACCTCTAAAACATGACAAAGACTAGTGGTTCTACCACCATTCGAACATATTTCAGTTCTACTGCTATTTAAATCTTTTCATACAACCTCAGTCGCTCCAATAATGTGGTGGAGCACCCGTCACTTTCTGCACATTCTAGTTTTGGAAAACCTCTAGAAGGCCGACCTCAATCGCGCCAGAATGTGGTGGTGTACCAACCACTTTCATCACATTATAGCTTTAAAAGACATTGTTTTGAAAGGCTGACAGAAACCCGATCTCAGTTGCACTAGAATGTGATTGTGTACTTTCCATGTTTTCACATTCTCAGTTTGAAAGACTTCGTAAGCAGCATACGACCTGAGTCGCTTGGAATCCTATCCATCCTTTGAAAACTTTGATTATGGGAAAAGTGAGACTTCATCCACAGTGTCAGGTTTGTATCTTGACCTCATTCGTTTGGACTTCTTCCATCTTGAAAACTCTGATTTAAGGCAAGGTAGGACCTCATCCGCGATACCTAGTATGTAACTCGACCCCAGTCATCTAGAATTTCTTCCTTCTTGAAAACTTTAGCATGGGGGGTTGGGGGGGTTAGAATGCCACCCATGATGCCATGATACGTAACTCGACCTCGGTCATTTAGAAATCTCATCCGTCTCAAAAAACTTTAGTCAGGGCTCGTTCCGAGCACTTTTCTTTGAATTCTTTATTTGGGTCATCAGTGAGACACTCATGTTGCTTCTCGTTGTTCATTTTGCCTTGAAATTGACATGAAGTGCTCAAAATCATGTCTTAATTGTTCATTTGAAATCTTATCTTATCAATAATTTGTGTCAACACACCTCACACCAGAGCCAACGTGTTCAAGTCATGGCAGAAGCAAAATAGATCGGTCCAAGTCCAGAGGGCCTGTTTGGCCCTAGGGACCCATGCCAGGACAACCGATCTGGCCATGGGGGCTTTCGATTGGGATTAAAATAGGGGAGGTCGAGCCTTATTCCCTCCATGCTCCCTCTTACTCCTTTTCTCCCTAAAAACTTGAGATTCTTGTTTTTCTTAGTTTGGACCTCAAAAACTTGAGTTAAAGCACTCTTTTCCTTGAATCATAGTCATTTTCCCCTTTATCTTCATCCTCATCATCTCCATCCACCATGAAAAGAGCTGAAGAACTCCATGGAAGCTATTCTCACCATTTCATCCCAAATCCTCACACCTTTGTGTATACTGACGGATTCGCGAATGATTTGTTGTTGAAGAACGCTCAGGGCCATATTTCTAGCCGAGCATATACGGGTTTGGTGAGTCTTCTTCCCTATTTTCCTCCATTGTTGAAAGCTTGAAAACCTAGGCTTGAATCTTGAAAGATATTGAAATCTATGGTTTGAATCCTGATGAATCCTTAATGAAACTTGTTAACCTTCATCTTCTCATCTTATTCTTGTGATTTGACTTGAGTTTGAACCACGTGCTCCATCTTAGATTTTCTTATAATTTTTTCATCCTTTTGCATTCATTCATGATCTAGGAATTGTCTTGACACATTATTTTTTATTCTCATTTTTATTAATTTTATTGTCAATAAATAATAAAAAATACATTTTCTCAATTTTCTTGAAACAGGCACAACAAGGACAACTAAAGGCCTAAGGGTTTAATCCGAGCATTTTTATGTGGTATGCTGATCTTCCTTGTTGTATCAAGATGGCCATGGACTGGGCCGACTTCCTCGACTTCATCTCAGTTCTCTCTAAGATGCGACGTAGTTCATTTGTGATTCGGGGCTTGTGCAAGTGGTGATGGGATACCACTAATACATTTTACATGCTGTTCGTGGAGATGATCCTTACACCCCTCAACTTCTCAATGATGATTGGCTTACGGGTTGGGAATTGGCCTCTACTCGATGATACTAGCATTATCTAGATTCTAAGAGAGTTGGAGAGTCTCTTGGGCCCTCGATATCAGTCTGGAGTTGCCATATACTTCTCTATGTACCAGTTTTTGACATGCTCCTTGCGAGACTAATGCGAACGAGACTTTCTTGATTCAGGCCTTCATCTTATATATTATGGATGCATCCATCTTTGTTGTCTTAGATAATACCATTTACATAGGCTTACTACGGTTCATGCATGACGTTGACTCCATCGGGGAGTATGACAGGGGAGGAGCAGCCCTAACATGCCTATATTGGAACATGGGCGTCATCCCATGTGGTGCGACTATGTGTACTTTTGGCTTTTCATCTGTGTGGGAGGCAAGAATATTTATTGCTTCCTGACTTGTCTGCTTTCTTTATTTCTCTTTTTTCATCATGATTATACATCCTCTTTTGTAGATGTGGTATTTTGAGTACTTTCCAACTTTGGGTCCTCTTTGATCTCTTCCAACAGAGGGGACGTTCCCTCGCGGACAGCGATGGCTGCAGAAGTACACGAAGAAGTGGAGTGACACTAGTTCCCTTTTTGTTGTGAGGATAATTAACTCTCAGTGTTATGATGGCTGGTGTAGGTACCCACCTTTTTTACCTCACGGCGAAAGGGGTTGGTCCCTACCGGGTAAACCCTTCTGACTGTTGAGATAAGTGCATTATTGTTGCTTGTCAAATCATGGCATTCATAGACAAATGATCAATTCTTGATTATGAGACACCCATCAATTCAATTGCGGTCATAATAACCTTGAAATGAAGGTTTAGTACAAACTAGAGTCGCCACTTGCTTTAAGGTCCAAGAACCTATGTGTAACTCTTGTGCATTAGGCTTAATCCTTTCATCACCACAGATCGGGTTCAGGGGCTAAGGTACTAAGTGGGAAGGTGTTATGTAACTACTCGCTTAACCTCATAGTTAGCCTCTACTCATCACTATCATTTCTCGAGTTTAAGTCCATATACCTAGGTAATGCATGAATGCTAAATAACATGATTAGGTAGGCATACATTTAAAAGTATTTTAGAACAAACAAGAGGGTCGTTGCCATACTTTCATCTCAACCATGTAGAAAGTATAAAATAAAGCACACTATCTAGAAATAGGATCCCAGAGATTTGTATCCGTTTATCGCCTTCGGGATAACCGAAACCAATCCTTAGGTCCCTATCTACCCTACTTACCTAATGAATAACATAACAATCATTAAAGTAACCTATAAGTTCAACCAGAATAGTGCTCGTGTGCAAGTTGATTTTAGGATTCTATTGCTAAACTAAACAGGGAAGCTAACATCATAGTACTACGTTCTTTTGTGCACTAAATCGCATGCTACTAGGCTGAATGAATGATGAATCCTAACGTGACATATATCATGATATTTATTCATATTCTAGCATGAAAAATATTTTTTGAATGACATTTTTGAAAAGCTCTAAAAAAATACGCACTTTTGACATATAATGTCAAAAAAGTAGTTTTTGGTCCCAAGATAAGCTAGAATGCGCCCGGACAGGCCAATTTTGAAAATTAGCTAAATTTTAGAGTTTTGAAACATAGTGTGATCGAACTCCCTAAAGGTCATAAACATTAAAAAAAGGCTTTTTGATTGATGAAATATGCAAATGAGCGTTACAAAGGCATCGTGTTGAAAACGGACGTTCTTTGCAAAAACACCATGGAAATGAATCGTGCGACGATTGAAACGACCCAACATGAAATGATTTGTGCGTGAAGTATTCCAAAAATTATTTTTGATTCATAAAAACAAGTAATCAATATGATAAAGACAAATTCATGATAGAAAAATGTGAGATTTGATCAAAAATTGATTGTGCGTAAAAAATGAACGTCCAAAAGGGTTTTCATTCAACCATGGGAATAGTTTATGAAAATTATTATAAACGATATATAATGAATTAAAAATAGTTAATATATTAGATCGGGGTCATAGGTATTTAAAAAAATATATTTTAAAAAAATATTCATGCGGATGACCCTAGACCCACATAGATCCGGCGTCGTAGATCAATGGCCTTCTTACGACTACATGGATACGTGCGATGTATGAAACAAAATGTTATTATAACTATGAAAGTGAAAAATAAAAGGGTATACGTACTTACCTTGTAACGTCAAAAAAATTCTGGTTCGTTTGGAGACATACATATATAATAATTAGGGTAATGCTAACACAAACCATCCTGTATTAAGTTTTAACATACGAATACAATTCTTAAAAGACATTTTGCACAAAATATAATTTATCCATAGCTCCCAAAATTGCATCCCATCAAAATACAAAAAATAAAATCGTGAGCCACGTCATCTGGACCTTGCGTCAATCCTAGCTCAATCACAGCTCAGGGTACGTTTCCCATCGTTCTCTTCCTGATATCCTTCTTCATCACTTGGCGTGTAATACCATGAGCTACAAAGGTCAGTAGGAAATCCCAAACCAAACTATTCTAACATAAAGTACACGGTACATACTAACAATTATGTCATAAACTGGCAGAAGGAAGAAATTATGATGCATAAGAATGAGACATAACACAAAATAAAATATCTAGAACTCCTTTATCGAGGAATCCGCCTTACCTAGGCCTTCTAACAAGTGAACACCAAAACCACCAATGAGTCTCTCTTTTCAAAGTCATGACTCTTATTTGAGTTAAGTACTCAACTGGTTCATACAAATCGAAAGGGTCATGGGGCCAGCCATGACATGCTCCAGGAATTACCAATCCATGAGACAGCCTCGAACACCCACCTTAAGAGCCCTAATGCCTTCGTTCGGCACCAGTTGTGAAGTTCGACGACACACTCGGTGCACTAAAGACAGAACTTTCCCTCAAGGTTCTAGAACAATGGATTAGTCCACAACCTCAAATGAGAATGTCCATCCACATTCGGCATGTAGGAATTTTCCATCTACATTAGGGAAAGGGGATCTACCCAAGTTCTTATGTGGGAATGTCCATCCACATAAACAAGTGTCAAGACCACAAAGAAATAAACCTCACCAACTTAAGTATGAGAGAGACACCCAATCATCCCAATGCAAGGCCATGCATGACAATGCTAGTATCATGGCTATGATGCAATTCAAAGATGAGGGATGATCATCATGGTTCATGGAAATTGAATTTACCTCTCATTATAATTAATGAACAAAAGAAGCATATAAACAAAAAACACTTGACCAAACCATTATTTTAAGTTCAAACAAGCTTTTAGCTTTTTATTAAGTCAGCTCCTCTTTTGGTACAGATTCTTGACCTTATTTTATGAAATCTGATTGTTATGAAATTCAATAGAGAGGTATAAAACACAATTATATAAATTTTTAATGAAGGGACCAAAACCTAGAAGTGGCTACAAGTGTTCTTTGTTTAAGTCTCAAAATTCTATTGAAAATAATTTCTGTCAAAGTTCTCTGCTTGCTTCCATGGTATTTAAGAATTATTTTAGGTGTGTTAATGTATTATAAAATTTCTAAGAACTTTCAGGGACCTAGATGAACATGGTAGATAAATGTCTCATGAAGAAACCAAAGTACAAAAGTGAACATAAAGTGGCCTAAAAACTCTAGTTCCAAAATCAGTCCAGACTTACACCTGTTTAGAAAAAGGGCCATTTCTCTTAATCTACTCAACACATTTAGGTGAGGACAAAGGGGTATAAAACTAGACTCCCATAACTAACTTTTGGATTAGGAATAACTTTAAAAATATCTCCCGACCAAGAGTTATATTATTTACAATTTAGCCTCAAATCTGGCAATTTTAAGGTTAAAGTTGCTAAATTCATTTTAAGAGTTCTAATTAGGTTCCTAGGTTCCAATTTTCATTTCTAAGTGTTTAGAACATTGATATCAAGTTTATCCCAGCAGGAGTCTAAAAATTTACATGTCTAAATATCCAACAAAATTTATGTAAGATTACAATTTCAACACATTTCCATTAAATCAAGGGTTCAAACTAACTCTTTAGCATCCAATTTAAGTTTAATCAACAAAGTCCCAATTTTTAGCAACCAAGTAACACACATAATTCATCCAAGATCTTATCCACCTATTCTCCTCTATGTTTTACAATATCACCAAATTCCATGGAATCCAACAACAACAACACAACACAACACAATCCCATCCTCCATACCTAATCCATATCCATCCATCCTTACTTTCATGGTTTGAATTTAACTTTTATCTTTGGGAGGGTTGAGAGGATAAGATTTTAATAAGTAGAAAAGGAAGGTTTCAATAACTCCTACCTTGTTTCTTTGAGTGCAAGAGATTCTTAGACTCCTAGTTTATTTTTTTCCTCCTTTGTTTTCTTCCTCTTTTCTTCTTCTTCTTTTTTCTTGTCTTGATCTTCAATGGAGGAGAGTGGGAGGGGGAGAGAGAGAGAGGTGGCCGAGTGAGGGAGGGAGAGGAGGATAGAATGCTTGGGCTTTGTTCTTCAACAAGAGAGAAATGAAGGAGAGGGGTTCTATTTATAGGCACATGAAAAAGTTGAAAACACTAAAATACCCTCATTTATTTAGGACCAAATTCTAGTTAGGTGACTTAGTTAGTCTAGTTTAGTTGGTTTGTGACTTAATCTTGAGCCCCAAGTAAGGTAAGGCCATGTTTGTTTGAGTTAAAGATTTATCCTTAAGCTTAAGGCCTTGTTTGGGTTTAATTTCGGGACAAGGCCTTAGCATGTAATTATTACACTTTGAAAATTTGACTTTTTTCTTTTCTTTTTAGAAAAGGTGTGGACAATATGTCATATCAATCCCCTGCCCTAAGGGGTGGCGGACCATGGTATATAATATATATATATATATTTATATTATTTATTTTATTTAATTAAAGAGGACTAGAATAATGTTTAGGCCCATTTTAATGTTTTTGGGCTAACTTTACTATTTTGGGCCAATTCACTTGATTTGATTAATGGAAAAATTTATTGGGCATCATAATTGATATTATATGTGTTTGGGATTAATTTTTTATTTTGGATTTTAGTCCATTAATCATCTTTTAAGGTTTAGTTGATTCAATCAAGATTAAGTTCTTAATTTAAATTTTGTATGGTAAAGTTTTTCTAATTTCCAAGCTCTAGGTTTGTAACCTAATTCTGGAGTCCTTTATGTCATCAATGCAATCTTGTATCTATTGGTTCTAGGGTTTGAAAGCTTGTTCTTAGGACTTTGAACTTTGATGAAGAGTTCTTCATGTTTTCTTTAAGTTTTTAATTGGATTTCTTGAGTTGACATGATTCTAATGACCTATCTGTGTTGAGTATTCTTCATTCATGGTGTTGGATTTTGAGTCACTAGGATTTAAAAATTTGTTGTTGAGGTTATAGTTCAAGTTGGTGAATTTATATTTAATTTAGGAAGGTTTTAAATTTTTCTTTCCCACTTGAGTCATCTTTTTGTTTTCAACTTCCTAGCTTTTCTTTTGATGGCCTCTCATTTACTTGTTTCAAAATTTTGGGTCTTTACAATCTACCCCCTTACAAAAAATTTATCCTCAAAATTTAATGTTGTGTCTTCGACTTTTTATAATTGTGTTAATTGAAATGCTTAGCATCCTCCCGTACTTAGTTATATTTCCCCAATTTCCGGTGAGGTCACGAAACTTGCACAAAATGTAAGACTTTGACACGTAAAGTTTCCCTTTGTTGATTTCCACAATCTATTCTGGCATTGCTTTGCATGTCTCATCATACTTGGTTTCTTCCTAACTAATGATGTGAACGGAATAAGACATCCTCCATGATTTTGTGAAAAGATCTAAAGAAAACTCACTTTAGTTATGGCTTGTCGATAAATGACCTCCCCGACGTTCTACGAGGTTTCAAAGGGTCCGATCGAACAATTTCTTGGTGAGCCTGTGTTCTTCAAGAACAGGAAGTTATTGTCATCAAGTTTCACCAGTCTGGTTCCCTATTAAATTTACCATCTCAGTCCTCTTTTGAATTAATGTTTTGATTTTTTTTAATAAACTACTTCGTTATTCTCCGTTCAACTGGTCGGTGATCGTGAGGGTAGTATGTACTCTGTTTAGTATTGTACGTAACCCCACTTTAACAACAATTCATCTCTCAACTATTTGAGAACTAATCACCCATGCACGAAACGTGCTCTCCATAGTTATAGCAGTATTGTAACATCCCACTCCCCGAAGGATAATTAAACCTACTCGGAGTGGTGCTACGCCGGCTCACCTGATCAAATCTTATATAAAAAGATAACGATGCACAACGCATATTCCATCAATTGTCATCATAGATAAAAACCATCAAGTATGCTTCAACCAACCAAGCCACTAAGAAAACCTCTATCCATATATACAAACCATACAATCTTTACTCAGACTCAAAACCAACCATAAATATAATATGATAAACATTCGTACAACATACATGTACATCTCATAAGAAGACTTTACAAAAAGGTCTTCATCTCTCAACAGATCCTCCACCTGTCACTATGGACCAACATCTATCCCAAACCACAAAGCTTACAGGAGAGTGGACTTACCATCATAATCAAAAGCATACAATAGTAGAGTATAATCATACATGTTTTGATATAGAAAACAACACTTTTATTAAAGTAATACATGCATAAAAAAACACACACTCATGATCAAGCTCACTAGCCAATACATACGGTTTATAAAAACCCTCATACTTTTTTTTATGGTCTAACGACCACTCAAAGGACTTAAACATGCCTTATAGATCTTTTCAACACACACGGTCGTACGGCCAAACCTCCATGATATGTAAAATATTTCAAACCTAGCCCTACAGCCCATCTTATGTTTTATGATGAAACACACGTGGACAACATGCATAACCGTATGGTAATATATATATCATATTCAGCCCAACGGTCCAAACAGCTTTAAAAGTTTTCAACCGGCCCTATGGCCCACGACCCATTTAGAAAACAAATAATAAGATTTTTAAATCCAAGGCTCAATAGCCAAACACATAGATGCTTAATAGCAATACATATGTTCTCACTAGCACACAAATATACACGTCATCTAGTGTCCAAGTACTCATTTAACCTCACGATTAGGAGTTTCGACGGTACCGTTACCTCAACCACAACGCATTTTCATTTTAGTGGCGAGTGTGAGGGCCACTCATCCACGCCATTGGTAGGTGCCTCATGTCCACCACAGGACCACTGCCCAATTTAGGGGTTATGCCTTTAAGGCTATCCAACACCAACACAAGGGGTAAAAGCCTTTAATGGCTATCATATGCCCATACAAGGGGTCACATCTGTCCACCACTAGACCTCCATCCAATTTAGGGGCAATACCTGTAAGGTTACTAAACACCCACACAAAGAGCAATGCCTTTAATGGCTATCACCCACCCACATAAGGGGTCCACCGAGATGGTTACCCTCTACACTTGACACTTTCCGACAAAATGATACATATACCGAAAATATGTCCACATGCATACAAGCAACTCATGCTCAGGTTCCTTATATATAAAAGAAACTACTTTTCCAACCACACAAGAAACACATGCTCACACTCTTTATAAGGAAAGAAAAACATATATTTTAGATCACGAGCCACACATGCTCACAATATACTTTTTACAAAACTCCTTTTAAACATGATGATAAATGCGTAACCTAATGCATACAACAAAACATGCTCACAGATGTATATAAAACATTTACAACATACTAATTATTATTATTCAACTAGTCACTCTCACCTGATATCTGTATCTCAAGGATCACTTCTTCAAACAAGAGACGCTGCTCCACCGTCCATGGTTATCTTTCGGGACCTAGAATCATCACAACTCATGAATGAGTATTAATTCACATCTCATATGCATCTTAAGATCTTATTTCATAGACCCCATGATCATCTTATTATTCATCGTTTCACTTGGAACATCACATCTTTTATTTCTTAAAAATTTCCCATCCTACCATGCTCGGTAAATTCATTTTAATATGTTAAACCTTTATAATTAATTATGTTAAGATTTTGGGGGTTAGATATGAATATTTTATGCAACCTCCATGTAGAAACCTAAGGCCAAAAGCAGTCACAAAGGCCCCAAAACACCACAGGAAGAAAGGCTATTTCATGACTTTGAGTCGACTCAAACTTAGATTGGGTCGACTCACAAGCCTCAGGGTTGACACCCCACACCACTGGGTCGACACACGCCCATGCCCGAAGATGAAAAACAGAAGGCCACACACCATGAGTCGACTCACAGACCATTTGGGTTGACTCAGGGTACTCGCGAGGGGTTAAGTCGATGCAAGGGTTAACATACCTCAGCTCATGTGCATTGGGCCCCAATTTAGATCGACTCAAGGACAACTTGGGTTGACTCAGGGCCTCTCTTGAGAGAGAAACAGAGAGCCAACAACTTTGAGTTGACACACAACCCATGTTGTGTTGACTCACGTCTTTGACTAATAAAGAACGGAGAGAAAACATCATTGAGTCGACACACAACCCATGCTGTGTCGACTCACAGCCACTCCAGTGGAAGAAACAGAGGACACCACCACGTGGGTCGACTCACCTCCACGCCTATTAAAGAAACAGGGGGCAACACAACTTGGGTCAACTCATAGCTCACGTGGGTCGACTCATTATCGTAGAAAATGGTACTTTGTTTTCCTATGCTCTGTTCTAAGGCTCCGTTTAGGGAGGAAACATGGTTTATGTTCCAAAACTCTTAGGGTATTGTAGACACCCCATTTTTGATTAAACCGAACATCAGCCAGCTTCCGTATCCTTCCAATAATGAAAAGTGCATCAGCCACATCCAAAGGAGCTTCTACACGTATTTGAAATTCTAAAAAGTACTTCCAAGTGCAACCCCAAATACCTTGAAATGACCCAGAAAACCTCGAAACTACAAAAAACACCCCTCGATACCCCACCCAGCGCACGTCACTTCACATGGCATACGCCACCTTCCACCAAAATATCTCACGCTGAGTCAAAACTCAATTGCTAGTGTCACGTCATATCCTTTTAATCCAATAACCCAAACCATCTCAGGACCCCAAAACTAATCTAAACCGACTTAAAACCAGGCGTCACGTCATCTCAAAATGGTGCACGCCCCTTCCCACATGGTGCACACCACTTGAAAGGAGACTTGGGCACTAAGTCATCTCCTTGCCTGAAATTCCCTATAAATAGGACCCCCCCACTATTCTAACATCAAAGAAAAAAACCAGAGAGAGAAAGAAGAAGAGAAAAAGAGAGAAAAGATCAAAAAACCTCTGACACGCCCAAATCATGTAGAAAAATCCACTTCAAACCTACATTCTCCAACCCAAACCCTCACCAACCTTCATATTCTTTACACTTGAAAGGCCCCGAAGGCTCAAAGATCGTGCGGAAGACTCCCTAGAGACATGCCGTACGTGAGGAAAGGCTACGGAAGCTGCCTGAAGCTTAGTTCGAGGAAGTACTCAAAAAGCTCGAAGACTGCACGGAAGGACTCTCGGAAGCCGTGGACACTGCTCGGGACACTCGCTAGCTCACGGGATATACGGTAGGTTTCCATACCCACTTACTTCGTAAA
>JAUTBS010105603.1:0-12806 GCA_032361285.1 Aequorea victoria | reverse complement strand
TCCTAAAAGCTGTCTTCGGAATGTCCGCCTCCTTAACTTTCAGTTGGTGATAACCAGACCGTAAGTCAATCTTAGAAAACACATTTGCTCCTTGCAACTGATCAAACAAATCATCTATACGTGGTAGAGGGTGCCTATTCTTGATGGTAACCTTATTCAACTACCTGTAGTCGATACACAGCCGCATCGAACTATCCTTCTTCTTCACAAACAATACAGGAGCTCCCCATGGTGAAACACTTGGTCTAATGAAACCCTTGTCCAACAGCTCTTGCAAGTGGACCTGTAATTCCTTTAGCTCCAAGGGTGCCATCCTGTACGGCGCCTTAGAGATGAGCGTAGTACCAGGCAGAAGATCTATCGAGAACTCGATCTCACAATCAGGAAAAATACCAGGTAGGTTCTCAGGGAAGACATCTGGGAATTCTCTTACAATAAAAAGCTCATCCAACTTCACCTCAGATGCTTTTGTGCCTATCACGGAAGCCAAAAGACCTTCGCAGCTTTTTCTCAACATCTAATTTGCATGAAAGCCGGATACTCTCACGTCTCCCTAAAGGAAGAACTTTAGTTGTCCAGGTATATTGAAGACTACCCTCTTATAATAACAATCAACTGTCACAAGATCTTTAAAGAGCCAGTCTATACCCAAAATAACATCAAAATCACAGATTGTTAGAGAAATAAGATCCACCGATAAACTTCTACCCTCCAACTCTACTACTCCAAGATGACATACCTCATGGAGTAAGACCGCGTCCCCAATAGGAGTGGACACAGCAAGACATACATTCAAAGGTTCAACCGAAATTGATAAGTGATGCAAGAATTCAGGTGTAGCAAAAGAGTGCGTAGAACCAGAATCAATAAGAGTTCTAGCAGGTACAGATAATATGATAATAATACCTTGCACCACAGATGGTGAAGCCTCCGCCTCCTCGTGTGTAAGAGCAAAAACACGACCTTGAGTAGCTGTACCCTGACTTGGTGCCCTATTATGAGAAGGTTGCCTCTGGTCCCCTTGACGATTATACTGTTTACCCTGAGCTTGTCCATTGTTACGTGCAGGCGGCCTTTGATTCTGAAATGATGGTTGCGCCTATTTTCCTATCGTTCCCCTATTCTTGCAGTCAAGGGTTATGTTGCTGGTGTTTCCATAAGTGTAGCACTTCCTTGGTGTACCGTCGCAGTAAAAACCTCGTAGACTAAACTGCCCACATCGATTATATGTACTTTAGTTTGGTTGCCTTGTATCATTACCAACCCGAGTCTGAGGTTGGTTTTGAGTAAAGGTCTTTTTTGTTGGGTTACCACCTCCATAATTGTTTCCTGTTGGCTTTGAGTCTCTACCCCTTTTGGGTTGCAATTTCCCGTGCTTTTGTGCGTCATCTAAACTCTTTTCTGCTAGAAGAGCCTTGGTCACCAGTTCGGATAAATTTTTTTCCTCGAACAATGAAACTCTACTGCGAATGGCCGGGTGTAAACCCCTCTCGAACATGAATACCTTGTTCTCTTCATCCGCAACATATTGTGGCATGAATCTCGATAACTTAATGAACTTTGCCTCGTATTCTGCCATTATCATTCTTTTCTGTTCCATTGTCAGGAACTCCACTTCCTTCTGCTTTTTTATTACCACTGGATAGTACTTGTCATTGAACAAATCAAGGAACTTCGTCCAGATGACCTCATGCTCCCTTCCTTTGTACTGACGAAAATCTGTCGAAAATCTTCTCCATTCTTAGCTTCCATGTTTCTGCGTCATTCAGGTTAACAGATCCTTTAAAGGTCGAAGGATTTTCTTTTAAAAACTTCTCAAATATCGAGCCCTTATCCAAACTCATAGGTCGATCTGTGCCTGCTACCCTTTGCTGAGGCTGATACCCAGCGATCATGCTCGCCAAGGCTTGGAGGGTCTGCTAAGCCCCCTCAGCAATCAGAATGGTTAAAGCGGCAGGGGCAGCTGGTGCTACTGGAGCAGTCGGTGCTAATGGAGTAGCTGGGGCTATAGAAGCCACTGGGGTTACTGGAGGAATGCTAGAGGTATGCTCTCCTTGAGCATTCTCCGAAGATACGTACCTTGAGTTCACATCACGTCTCGGGCGAGCCATTTCACTAAGAATCAAAATACAACATGAATATACGTAAGATAAAGCTAGTTAACTACAAACAAGAACTATGAGAATTCTGATCTCTACTAATGATGCATGATGGTATAATACGATCCAAACTCTAGAATATTTTAAACTTATGCTCTGATACCAAACTTGTCACACCCTAAATTGGGAAATGTGACCGGCCATGGTTCATGGGTCTCGGCCCAATGAACTAAGAAAGCCTAAACATGCAATTAGCTAACCATATGCTAATTAATATAAATTTTGCAGGGATTTAAACAATTAAATACATAAATATAAATGTGGGACAAAACAACCCAACTATCTCATCAATGTATCTCAACATCTCATCATAAATGTTTAATTTATTCAAATACAGAAGCAAAAATAAATGCATGCATGTCCCAGAGGTCGCATCCTGGATCTCATGAAGCAACCAAGTTCATCAAGAAGTTTCATTTACCTGAAATGGTGAGTACAACGTCAGGTAAAGCTATTGAATGAAAGTATGCATAGTAATATACAGTTCTAAAATAGGGGATTCAAATATGCTTTTAATCGAAAAATAATCATGGCAAGATATAAGCAGGATAATCACACAACCCAAACACTTTCTCTTTAACAAAATATTTGTATATTTCATTCTTTCGTGATCTCGTTATCAAGATGAGTCACCAATATATATCTCAGATAGGACACCAGAGGTGTCCATAACAAAATCCTCGCATATAAAGATATGCCAACAATAATATCCACGCATATAAAGATATGCCAACAAGATATAATAATGTTAATAATAATAAACTAGCAATATGATCATCAATACATATATGGGAAACCACCAATAACCATAGGATCCCCCTGGGTAAACAAGTAACCAATGCCAAATAATATAAACTCGGGGGAGCTTTGACCCTTTAGATCAAACATCAAACAGGAGTCATCTCAGGATGGCGCCTGGATCTTTTTTGCAGACGATTTCAGATCAGGTCACCGGAAGCCCCGGACTGTCCCTTAAACTGTTGAGCGACTAGGGTCACCACGTGATTCAAACCGGGTCTTTTTCCTAACGGCCAGAGTCACCTCCGTAGAGGGCTTTCCCCTGGACTTCCTTATGGTTCCAATATAATTCTCATGATTGCACCATAATAGATAACAAAAGATTTTCTATATATTTCATAAAAAAACATTTGTACCATGATTTTTGTATAAAGAGATAATACGTTACAGTTAAAAGAGTTTAGAAGCATATATATAATTCTTTATTAAAATAGTTTGGGGAGTACATAGATTTTTATTGAAAGTATGTAACATACAATATCACTCACCTGAAATCCAATGCAAAAATAGTATGAACTAGCAAAAGAAGAATCTACGTCACTCTGATTATGCAATGCAATAACCATAATCAATATTCGAAGGTAACAACTGAATTAATCAACCAAACAGATCATTTCCTGTTTTTATAAGTGTTAATCCTTGTTTCTGGTGTTAAATAACTCATTAATTTATTTATTTATTAAATAATTGCCCAAACGAAGCCTAAACCACTTGAATTTATTTTATAATATTTTATAAGATTTTTAGTGTTGTGAGTCCACACAACTGGGTTGTGAGTCGACACCGTAGAAGGATTATCGGCAAAAAAAAATCACAACATGCAAAAGGGGTGCTCACTGCCTCGAAACGTCCGAACATGGGTCAAAAATGTATGAAAGTTTTTGACCCGTCGCTGGGAAACAAAACAGTGCTGAATGTCCAGACGCATGTGTAAAACATCTGGACATTTTACACCCGAGGGTCGACACCAAAAATTCCAAAGGCTAATTTCTGGGTCCCTTTTTATATCCTTTTCTTCATGGTTTATAATCCTATACATTTTATTATTTATTTAATCATGTTTTCAAAAAATCTTATATCTACATTCATATTCTAATTATCAAAACTTGGTTTTTCTGTTGTAATGTACATATATATAGAGGTTATAAATATATGTGTATATTTTCATACAGAATGTATACACCTATCATGATTTATAAATCTGTATCTAAACTGTCGTACGCATTTTATGAATGTGGTCATCATACGATTGAGAACATTATGGTTTCAAGTTTCCCGGATCAAGGATTAACGGATGTTTTTATGTCATGGTGATGTATATATATTTATGTATTTTTGCTATACCAAGAAACCAAAAACGTGAGGAAAACACTAACCGGATAAACAGAAACAACGGATAATCGGTGATGTTGGTTGCGTTGGTTGTGAGGGCACGACGGTGGCAGCAGCGGTAGTGCTCAGTGGTGGCTGCTGGCTGCGGCGTCGAGAGAAAGGAAGAGGGAGGGGGCTTAGAGAGGTTGCAAAAAATTCAGAGGGAGAGGAATTGAGAGGGATGAGGGCTGCTGAGGGAAATATCCCTTTAAAAATGGGATGATGACAAAATTTTAGGAACTAATTCCTTAATTCCCTCCTTGATCTTATCTCTCCAATATTCAAATTTTCTGCCATCCTTAATTAATTCCTACTACATTAAGAATCATTTGGTAATTCAGATTTTACCTATTCTTTCCTAATTTAATTAGCACTAACATACTTAATTTATTCTATTGATTACTATTTTAATTAATTACATTTTAATTAGTTAATTTATTTTAGTTAATAAATTTATTATATTATTTTAATAATTGTTAGTTTTTTAAAAGAAAAATTAAAATTCTATCGGGTTTTATATTCTTCCCCCCTTAAAAGAATTTTCTCCTCGAAATTAGAATACTAACCTTGTGTGAACAAATATGGATAACGTTCACCAATCTCGTCTTCGCGCTCCCACGTAGCCTCTTCTACATTATGATTGCGCCAAAGAATTTTGACGAGACGAATCTGCTTGTTCCGTAGAACTTTTTCTTTGGTGCCAAGAATCCGCATAGGTTGCTCCTCGTAGGTCAAGTTCTCACGAACTCGAAGTGGCTTATAATCCACCACATGCATCGGGCTATAGACGCACTTTCTCAGCATCGAAACATGAAACACATTATGCACTCCAACGAGACTAGGTGGCAAGGCCACGTGGTAAGCCACTTCGCCAACACGGTCTAAAACCTCAAATGGTCCAATATACTAGGGACTCAACTTCCCTTTCTTGCCAGAATGAATGACTCCCTTCCATGGTGAAACCTTTAGAAACACCATATCCCCAACAAAAAACTCCAAATCTCTCCTATGTGAATCGACATAACTCTTTTGTCGACTCTGAGATGCTAAAAGCTTATTCCGGATGGTGGCAATCTTTTGAGTCCCGTCCTCCACAAGATCAGGTCCAAGAAGTTGCCTCTTGCCAACTTCATTCCAACACAAAGGGGATCTACACTTTCGCCCATACAAGGCTTAATACCGTGCCACCCCAAACTCGAATGAAAACTGTTATTATACGAGAACTCCATCACTGGTAACTGATCGTCCCAATTACCTTTCCATTCCAATGCACAAGCCCTTAACATGTCTTTCAAGGGCTGAATGGTCCTCTCTGACTGTCCATCAGGTTGCGGGTGATAGGCTGAACTGACATCCAACCGAGTACCCATAACTGATTATAAGGTACCCCAAAACTTAGAGACGAAACATGGATCACAATCCAAAACTATAAAAATAGGCGAACCATGAAGCCTGACTATATCTCTCACATAAAATTGTGCCAAACGATCCAAAGAATAAGTCATCTTGATGGCAATTAAGTGTGCTGACTTCGTAAGTCGGTCTACTATTAGACAAACTGCGTCATGCCCACCACGCGTATGAGGCAACCCAGACACAAAATTCATCGTGATGTTCTCCCATTTCCACTCGAGCAGTGGTAATGGTTGATGCTTTCCAGCTGGTCTTTGATGCTCGATTTTTACTTATTGACAAGTAAGACACTGCGCTACAAATCCTGCTATATCTCTCTTCATTCCATTCCATTAAAAGTGTTCCCGAAGATCTCTATACATCTTTGTACCTTTTGGGTGAATGCTATACCCATAACTATGAGCTTCGGTCAAGATCTCTTTCCTTAGCTCATCGTTGGCAGGTATGCACACCCGATTTTTGAATATAAGAACTCCATCGTCGCCTATGCTGAAATCTTTACCTTTGCCTTTGTGCACTTCTTTCATATTCTTCTTGCATTGAGGATCATTCTGTTAAGCCAGACGAATTCTCTCCAACAATGTTGGCTTTACTGTCAACTAACTACACAAAGCAGTCCCTCCCCATTGCAGTAATTCCATTCCCATCCTCCTCAAATCTTCTACTAGATGAGGTTGAACTGTCAATGACGACGAGCTAACCCCCGATGACTTTTTACTCAAAGCATCGGCTACTACGTTCGCTTTATCCGGATGATAAAGTATCTCGACATCATAGTCCTTCAACAATTCAATCCATCGCCTTTGCTTCAGGTTGAGCTCCTTCTGAGTGAAATGTATTTTAAACTCTTATGATCGGTGTAAATCTCGCAAGATTCCCCATATAAATAGTGCCGCCATATCTTCAGTGCAAATATAATGACTGCCAACTCCAAATCATGCATGCGGTAATTCTTCTCATGAACCTTTAACTGGCATGAAGCATAAGCTATCACCTTACCATACTGCATCAGAACACAACCTAACCCTTGGTGGGATGTATCACTGTAAATCAAAAAATCTCCACTCTCCATTGGCAGAGAAAGAACTGGTGCCGAAGTCAACTTTTGCTTGAGCTCCTGAAAATTGTGCTCACATTTATACGTCCATTCATACTTTACGCCTTTCCATGTAAGGCTGGTAAGCGACAGGGTAATGCGAGAAAACCCTTCCATAAACTATCGATAGTAGCCCACCAGTCCCAAGGAACTACGTATCTCAATCGCTGACGTCGATCGCGGCCAATCAACAATTGCCTCAATCTTGCTGCTATCCACAGAGACTCCATCCTTACTGACCACATGGCCAATGAAAGATACACTATCTAGCCAGAACTCACACTTGTTGAACTTAGCATATAACTTCTTCTTCTTGAGAGTTTGAAAAAGCTTTCTTAGATGGTCCTCGTGCTCCTCCTTATTTTTAGAATAGACCAGGATATCATCGATGAATACCACCACAAAATGATCCAGCTGGGGTTTGAAAATCCTGTTCATCAAATCTATGAAAGCCGCTAGAGCATTAGTCAAACCAAAAGACATGATCCAGAACTCATAGTGGCCGTAACGAGTCCTGAAAGCAGTATTCGGAATGTCCATCTCCCTAACTTTCAGTTGGTGATAACTATACTGTAAGTCAATTTTGGAAAACACATTCACTCCTTGCAACTGATCAAAAAAATTATCTATACGTGGGAGTGGATACCTATTCTTGACGATAACCTTATTAAACTCACTGTAGTAGATACACAGTCGCATCGAACCATCATTCTTCTTCACAAACAACACAGGAGCTCCCCACGGTGAAATACTAGGTCTAATGAAACTCTTGTCCAACAACTCTTGCAACTGGACCTGAAATTCCCTTAGCTCCAAGGGTGTCATCCTGTACGGTGCCTTAAAGATGGGCGTAGTACCAGGCAGAAGATCTATCGAGAACTCGATCTCACGATTAGGAGAAATACCAGGTAGGTCCTCGGAAAAGATATCTGAGAATTTCCTCATAATAGGAAGCTCATCTAACTTCATTTCAGGTGCCTTGGTGGAAACCACACAAGCCAAAAGGCCTTCACAACTTTTTCTCAACGTTCGATTTGTATAAAGGGTGGGTAACTTCACATCTCCGTGAAAGAAGAACTTAGGTTGTCCGGGTATGTTGAAGACTACCCTCTTATAATAACAATCGGCTGTCGCATGATATTTGAAGAGCCAGTCCATACCCAAAATAACATCAAAATTATGGATGGCTAAAGAAATAAGATCCACCAATAAACTTCTACCATCCAACTCTACTACTCCAAGATGACACTACTCATGGAGTAAGACCGTGTCCCCAACAGGAGTGGACACAGAAAGACATGCATCCAAAGATTCTACTATAATCGATAAGCAATGCAAGAACTCTGGTGAAGCAAAAGAATGTGTAAAACCAGAATCTACAAGAGTTCTAGTAGGTACAGATGATATAATGATAGTACCTTGCACCACATATGGTGAAGCCTCTGCCTCCTCATGAGTGAGAGCAAAGACACGACCCTGACTAGCTGTCCATTGACCTTGTGCCCAGTTGTAAGTAGGCTGTCTCTGGTCCACTTGGCGATTATACTATTGGCCCTGAGCTGGTCCTCCATTTCATGCGGGGGCCCTTGATTCTGAAATGGTGGTTGCGCCTGCTGTGCTCCCGTTCCCCTATTCTAGCAATCAGGGGATGTGGCCGGTCTTTCCATAAGTGAAGCACTTCCTCGGTGTACAATTGCAATGAAATCCTCGTGAATGAATCTTCCCACATCAGTTACATATACTCTGGTTTTGTTGCCTCGTATCATTACCAACCCGGGCCTGAGGCTGGTTCTGAGTAAAGGTCTTCTTAGGAGGGTTACCACCTCCAAAATTATTTTTGGTCGGTTTCGAGTTCCTGAACCTCTTAGGTTGCAGCTCCCTACTTTTCTGTGCGTCGTCCATACTCTTTTTGGCCTATAAAGCCTTTGTCACCAATTCAGATAAGATCTTTGCTTCGAACAAGGAAACCCTACTACGAATAGTCGGGCGTAGTCCTCTTTTAAACAGATGCACCTTATCTTCCTCTTCAGCCACGTATTGCAGGACGAACCTAGACAACTCCGCAAACTTTCTTTCATACTCAGCCACTGTCATTCCCTTCTCTTCCAGCATCAAAAACTCCACTTGCTTATGCTTTTTGATCGCCACTGGATAGTTCTTCTTGTCAAATAATTCTAGAAATTTCTTCCAAACCAGCTCCTGTTCTCTACCTTTATATTGACGTTTCACCATACGCCACCAATGCTCTATCTGTCCTTTCAACACATAAGTTGTCAATGATATCTTGTGCTCATCAGTGCAGCCCAATCTATCAAAAATCTTTTCCTTGCGCAGTTTTCATGTCACTGCATCATTCGGACTGATGGACCCCTTAAAGGTCGGAGGACTTGCTTTTAAAAACTTCTCAAACATCAAGCCATTGTCCAAGCTCATGGGTCGATCTACACCTGCTACCCTTTATTGAGGCTGATGCCCAGCGATCATGCTAGCCAAGGCTTGGAAAGCCTGGTAAGCTCCCTCAATAGTCAGGGCGGTTAGAGCAGCAGGGGCAGTTGGGGCTACAGGAGCCACCGAGGCTACTGAAGGAATGCTAGAGGTATGCTCCCCTGAGCATTCTCCAGAGATGTGTACCTCGAATGCACATCACGTCTCGGGTAAGCCATAACAGTGAGAATCAATGTACAACATGAACATATGTAAGATAAAATAGGTCAACTATAAACAAGAACTCTGGGGATCCCGACCTCTACTAATAATGCATGCAGGTATAATATGATCTAAATCTAGAATACTTTAAACTTATGCTCTGATACCAACTTTGTCACACCCCAATTTGGAAGAGGTGGCCGGTCATAGATCACGAGCACTGGCCCAATGAATCGAGAAAGCCTAAACATGCAATTAGCTGACTACATGCTAATTATTAATCATCTCACAAGAATTTAATCAGATAAAATCTATAACCATAAATGTGGGACAAAATAACCCATAATATCTTGACAATGGCGTTAACAATAACTCATAATTAAATGTATAATTTAATAAATGCGAAAGAAAAAATAAATAAATGCATATTCCTAGAGGTCGTGTCCTGGATCTCACGCTGCATTCGAGTCTATCACTCAAGCTTCATCACTGGTTACCTGAAATGGTTGAGTACAACGTCAGCTAACGCTGGTGAATGAAAGTATGCATAGTAATGTACAGTTCTGAAATGGGGAATTAAAATATGCTTTTAATTGGAACATAATCATGGCAATGAATAAGTAGTATACATAAATAGGGTGTACACACAACCCAACACTCTCTCTTTATCAAAATATTTATACTTTTCTCGTGATCTTGATACCTAAATGAGTCACCAACATAAAACTCACACTGGACATCAGAGGTGTCCACAACAAAACCACGCATATAAAGATATGTCAACAAGACATAATAATGTCTATAATAATGGTATATCGATATGATCAAAACAATATGATGGGAACCATCAACCGCCACAGGAACAACATCCAGGGCATAAAAGAGTAACTAATGCCAACATCATAAACTCAGGACAACTTTGGCCTGTTGGATCCAACATCGAACAAGAGTCACCTCAGGATGGCGCTTGGTTCTTTTCCCCAGATGATTCCAGTTCTGGTCACAGGAAATCCTGAATTGTCCCTTAAACTGTTGAGCGATTAGGGTCATCACATAATTCAAACCGGGTCTTTTCCCTAGCGGCCAGAATCACCTCCGTAGAGAGCTTTCCCCTGGACTTTTTCATGGTCCCTATATAATTCTCATGATCGCACGATAATAGATAACAAAACATTTTCTATGTATCTCATAAGAAGAGCATTTGTACCTTGATTTTTCTAGAAAGAGATAATACATTACAGTTAAAAGAGTTTAGAAGCATACATATAATTCTTTGTTAAAATAGTTTGGAGAGTACGGGGGTTTTTATTGAAAGTATGCAGCATACAATATCACTCACCTGATATCTAATGCAAAAATGATATGAACTAGAAAAAGAAGAATGTACATCACCCTCATTATGCAATGCAATAACCATAATCAATATACGAAGCTAACAATTGAATTAATCAACCAAACGGACCCTTTCCCATTTCTATAAGTTTTAATCATTGTTTATGGTGTTAAATAACTCATTAATTTATTTATTTACTAAACTATTGCCCAAACGGAGCCTAAACCACTTAAATTCATTTCATAATATTTTCTAAGATTTTTAGTGTTGTGAGTCGACACCGTAGAAGAATTCTCGACAAAAAAAAAAATACAACAGGCAAAAGGGGAGCTCACTGCCTCGAAACGTTTGGACGTGGGCCAAAAATGTCTGGACCTTTTTGATCCATCGCTGGAAAACAAAACAGCGTCCGGACGTTAGGACGCAGGTGTAAAACGTCCGAACGTTTTACACCCGAGGGTCGACACCAAAAATTCCAAAGGCTGATTTTCGGGTCCCTTTTTATATCCTTTCATCATGGTTTATATTTCTATACATTTTATGATTTATTTAATCATATTTTTGAAGAATTTTATATCTAAAATCATATTTTAAATATCAAAACTTGATTTTTCTGTTGTAATGTACATATATATAGAGGTTATAGATATATGTGTATATTTTCATACAGAATGTATACATCTATCATGATTTATATATCTGTATCTATACTCTCCTACGTATTTTATGAATGTGATCATCATACGATTGAGAACATTAGGGTTTCAAGTTTATCGAATCAAGGATTACGCGATATTTTTATATTATGGTGATGTATATATATTTCTGTATTTTTGCTATACCAAGAAATTGAAAACGTGAGGAAAACACTAGCCGAATAAATAGAAATGACGGATGATCGGTGATGTTGATTGCATTGGTTGTGAGCGCACGACGGTGGCAGCAGCGGCGGTGCTCGGTGGTGGCTGGTGGCTGTGGCATCATGAGAAAGGAAGAGGGAGATCGGTAGAGGGATGGGGCTTAGAGAGGTTGCAGAAAATTCTGAGGGAGATGAATTGAGAGGGATGAGAGCTGCAGAGGAAAAGATTCCTTTAAAAATGGAATAGTGGAAGAATTTGAGGAACTAATCCCTTAATTCCCTTCTTGATCTTATCTCTCCAATATTTAAATTTGCTTCCATCCTTAATTAATTCCTGCTACATTAAGAATTATTTGGTAATTCAGATTTTACCTTTTCTTTCCTAATTTAATTAGCACCAATATACTTAATTTATTCTATTGAGTATTATTTCAATTAATTATATTTGTAATTAGTGAATTTATTTTAGTTAATAAATTTATTATCTTATTTTAATAATTGTTAGTTTTTTTTAAATTTTATGGAATTTTACAAAAAAAACTGTATGATTGTGTTTGTAGGTATGCTTAATGTCAACTCCACACAAGGACATGTGATTTCTAGATAGTGGGTGTTCCCGACATATGACGGGTGATAAAAATAAGTTTATACCAATCACACCAAATAATAGAGGACACGTAAGCTTCGGTGACAACTCTAAAGGTAAAATTCTCGGAGTTGGTACCATTGGTAAGAATTCCTCTCTATTTATTGAATTTTTTTTTGTTTCTAGATAGACTTAAACATAACATGCTAAGTATTAGTCAACTTTGTGACAAATGATGGAATGTAATATTCGAAACTAATACATGTAGGGTAGAAAATATTAGTGATAGTAAAGTTCTATTTGTAGGTCATAAAAATAAAAATGTATACACAATTGACTTTGATGAAATAGAATCTCAAGATGTTAAATGCTTAGCAGGCATAAATGAAACTAGTTAGTTATGGAATAGATGGCTAGGACACGCTAGCATTGATCTAATCACAAAATTATCTAATAATGAACTACTTAAGGGTCTTCCTAAAACTAAATATATTAAAGATAAAATTTGTGATGCTTGTTAATATGGAAAACAATAAAAAATCTCC
>JAUTBS010105492.1:0-12806 GCA_032361285.1 Aequorea victoria | reverse complement strand
GCACAAAACCTCTGCAAAATTGAGACCCGATCCCAAAATTCCCAACTCGAACCCCTGCCGAATTAATAATCTTAAGTATATGCTAATTCTCGAAACTTTACTCGAACTACCCAACATTTCAAAATCTCTTGCATTGGAAGGCCTCCCGAGGACGTGCCATACGTGAGGAAGAAGCTTGAAAACTGCTTGATACTTTACTCGTCTTCCGAAATACACGGTAGGTTTTTCTTGCTCATCCCTTTCTATTTTGTTCATTTTATCTTTCCTTTTAAACTTCTTTTAATCAGTAAAAGGGAAGAAAAAGGCCATTGGTCTCGTTCTCCCCGGTTTCTTTCTTTATTTTATTACCATCCAAGCATGTTTCCCGTTATTAGAATAGTATGTTAGCTTTCTTCTCTTTTTTTAGTCTTTTAGCTTTAAAAATACCTAAAATGTTTTCTTTTCATTTTCTTCTTCATATGAAAACACATACACAAGAGCACACTATTTTTCTTAAAATAGTAGCCCCTTTTGGACCTCTCGGTCTTGAGCTCACTTTTCCATAGTGACGCGCGCCATTTTCAGAAAGCCCAGAAGTGGCGCCCACCATGTCCCAGTGGTGCGCGCCAGGTTATGAGGTGGCGTGCGCCACCTCTGTTTAAAGGCCAGTGGCTTCCAACAGCCTTTTTAGTAGCCTCTTTCTACATATTTTGTATCTGTTAGAATTTCTATTGAAATACCATGTTTTGCGTTTATTTCTATTCTAAAAATACTTACACACAAAGAGCACACTATTTTCTCAAAATATTAGCCCCTTTTGGGCCTCTGATTGACGAGCTCATTTTTCCATAGTGATGCACGCCATTTTCAGAGAGCCCAGAAGTGGCGCCCACCATGTCCCAGTGGCGCGCGCAAGGTTATGAGGTGGCGTGCGCCACCTCTGTTTAAAGACCAGTGACTTCCAACAACCTTTTTTAGTAGCCTTTTCTACATATTTTTTATCTGTTAGAATTTCTATTGAAATACCATGTTTTACGTTTCTTTCTATTATAAAAATACTTACACACAAAGAGCACACTATTTTCTCAAAATAGTAGCCCCTTTTGGGCCTCTGAATGACGAGCTCACTCTACCATAGTGCGCACGCCATGTTCCAGTGGCGTGCGCCAGATTGAAGGTGGCGTGCACCACCTCTGCTAAAAACCGGTGGTTTCCAGTAGTTTTTTCTGTACTTTTTTAGTTTTTAATAGTATGTTTTATATGCATCAACCGCATTGATATGCTGCCATCACTTATTTCATATGCCTTTAAGTATAAGTATGCGTAGAAAGTCTTAGTTTTAGATTAAGTTTTTCTTTATTATTTGATTTTGATAAATTTAAGACAAGAACAAAATGAAATGGTTAAGTAGAGACTGATCCTCGGATCAGGCGAGAGGGGTGCCTAACACCTTCCCCTTTCGTACCTTAGCTCTCGAACTATTTTCTTTGACAAGGACAGGCTAGTTTCCTTGAAAGTCTTTGGTTTCTTGGTTTATTCGAAAATCAAGTGGTGACTCCAATTGTGCTGCCATTTAACATGGACGCATTTGGGGGAAAACCCATATTTCCTTCTTCTCGTGGTTTGTTCTATGATCAGTATATATGAATGGAATGAGAAAGGAAAAGAGGGTGGGTTCCTCACAGTGGCAACTCCACTGGGGATTCTTTTTAAAAGTGAGCCAAACTTAAAAAATGTTTCAACTTCTCTTACTTAAATTTATCATTAGTATTAGTATGGCATGCATGGTTTTCCATCTCCTTTATTCCCTTTTTTATTGGGTACTTTCCCAAAACAAAAGAAGAAAGGAGAAAATAAAATAAGATAAATGCTTACCTACCCTTCACTTCGGCAGTTTACTGTCTCAGAGCTACGTGGGGAAAGTAGGCAACCCTTCTGGCTGTATGCCCTTTTGGATATAGGCAATAAGGGTTATTGTGTACTGTTTGACCTGGCCAGGTACTACTTGGTCGGGGAGGTATATTATTGATTCTTATTCAGAAGGTACCCGGTTACTGGACTACCGAGCCTTTTTATATGCATTTAGTCAGTTTAGAATTTTTCCTTTAGGATAAATACCCTTACAGGTTATGTGTTTTTATTTTGTGTTTTCTTTTGATTGATTAGAGTAGCTATTTTTCTTTTTTTTTTGAGTTGGGTTTCATAACCCGAGTCTCGCTTTCCCTTCCCCAGGACTCTCCGTGGGTTTTCCCGTGTTTGACGCCGTTAGGCCATTGCCTAACCTCTGTCATTTTGTTGAGTTGGATTTCATCACCCAAGTCTCGCTTTTTCTTTCCCTGGACCCTCCATAGATTTTTCCGTGTTTGATGTCGTTAGGCCGTTGCCTAACCTCTGTCATTTTTTTTGAGCCGGGTTTCATCACCTGAGTCTCACTTTCTCTTTTCCGGGATTCTCCGTGAGTTTTTCGATCTTTGACGCCGTTAGGACATTGTCTAACCTCCATTATTTTCTTTAGAGCTGGGTTTCATCACCCGAGTCTCGCTTTCTCTTTCCTGGGACCCTCTGTGGGTTGTCCCGTGTTTGACGTCGTTAGGCCGTTGCCTAACCTCTATCATTTTCGTTGAGTCAGGTTTCATCACCCGGGTCTCATTTTCTCTTCCCCGAGACCCTCCGTGGGTTTTCTCGTGTTTGACGTTGTTAGGCAGTTTCCTAACCTCTGTCGTTTTCATTGAGCCGAGTTTGATTACCCGAATCTTGCTTTCTCTTTCCTGGGACCCTCCGTGGGTTGTCCCGTGTTTGACGCTGTTAGGCCATTGCCTAACCTTCATCGTTTTTGTTGACCCGAGTCTCATTTTCTCTTTTCCGGGACCCTCCGTAGGTTTTTTCCGTGGTTTGACGCTGTTAGGCCATTACCTAACCCCTTCATCATTTCTTTGAGCAGGGTTTCATCAACCCGTACCTCCTCTTCTTGAGACCTCCTGAGGATGTCTCGAACCCTTGATTCGTTAGGTTTCGGACCCGGCTTCTCTCTTTTGCGTCTAGGACTGGGCTTCATCATCCCGTACCTTGTTCTTTTTGTTTTGGGACCCCTTCGGGGTTGTCTCGAACCTTTGTGGATGTTGGGCTATTAGCCCAACCTCTTCTCTTATGTAAGAGCCAGGTTTTCATCGACCCATACATCTTTCTTTTTGGGACCGTCCGTTGGTCATCCTGAGTCTCTTAGTCGTTGGGCCGAGATCTAATCAAAATTTTGGTTAGGTCCTGCGTCTTTCCCCTTTGTGTTCATTTTGCCCAGAATTCTCTGAGTTCCTAGTTCCTTCGCCATCGAGCCACGACTCGATATTTCCCGATGATAGTCCTCCATTTTTTGTCTTCTTAAGGCAGAAAAACTGATAGTGTAAGTCGATCTTTGTCACCGCATCTCCCTTACTGTGTAAATTGGTCTTTGTCACCGTATCCCCCTTTTATCGAGTCAGTTATGTTAAGTATTAAGTCATCTTTGTCCCGCATCCTTCGATGTTCTAGTTCTGGCTCGTCGGCTAAGACGGTATCGTCCCGCAACACGACTTCCATTGCCGCACGAGATCAGCTCATCGTTCGAAAAGGTCACGCTTCGTCTCCTCTCCACTTTTCTTTCTAACTGTAGAGATTTAGGGTCTCGATGGAAGCCGGTATTGTCCGGCACCCTTTCTTTTGTTTCCATAGCTGTAGAGAGATAAGTCTCGATGGAATGTCGCACTGCAAAGTCCGCACCCTTCTTGCTACTTGGAAAAAAGTTTTTTTCCCTTTGGTTACTCTTCTGAAACCTTCCATTTTTTTCTAACCGTAGCGATTTAGAGTCTCGACGGAAGCCAGGGCTTCCCGCAACCTTTCTTTTGCTTTAGCCATAGAGAGATAAGTCTCGATGAAATGTCGGATTCCTCATGCAAACCTTTTTTTGTTGGCCGTAGAGATTCAGAGTATCGACGGATAGGTCGGTATCATCCTGTGCCTGTATTTGTCCTTTTTTATTTACCCGTAGAGACTCAACCTTCTAAGACTCGACGGAGAGGGCAAGTCGGTATTGTCACGCACCGTTAGTTTTTCGTCTGCCGTTTGAGATTTAGAGTCTCAGCGGATAAGACGGGCTCCTCTCGCAAATCATTTTTTCTTTGGCCATAGAGATACATCTCGACGGATAGGCCGGTATCCTCTCGTGCCCGTATTTTTCCTTTTTTCTTCATCCGTAGAGACTCATCCTTCTGAGACTTGACAGAGAGGGCAAGTCGGTATCGTCCCGCACCCTCGGTTTTTTGTCTGCCATTTTGAGATTCAGGGTCTCAACCTGACAAGCCGGGCTCCTCTCGCAACATCTTTTTTCTTTGGCCGTAGAGATACGTCTCGACGGATAGGACGATATTGTCCCGTGCCCATATTTTTCCTTCTTTCTTTGCCCATAGAGACTCAACCTTTTGAGACTTGACAGAGAGGGAAAGTCGGTATGATCCTGCACCCTCAGATCTTTTTGTCTGCATTTTGAGACTCCAATCTCAGACAAAAAGTCGAGTTATGGCTTGCAAATCTTATTTTCGTCTGCCGTTTGAGACTCCGATCTCAGATAGAAAGCCAAGCTTTGGCACGTAAATCTTATTTTTGTTTGTCGTTTGAGACTCCAGTCTCAGACGAAAAGTCGAGCTCTAGCTCGCAAGCCCCTTATTTTTTATCTTCCGTTTGAGACTGCAGTCTCAAACGGAAAGCCAAGCTCCGACTCGCAAACTCCTTATTTTTTTTGCCGTTTGAGACTCCAGTCTCAAACGGAAAGTCAAGCTTTGGTTTGCAAAACCCTTAATTTTGTCTTTCGTTTGAGACTCCAGTCTGAGACGAAAAGCCGAGCTCTAGCTCACAAACCTTATTTTTGTCTGCCGTTTAAGACTTCGGTCTCAGACGGAAAGTCGATCTCCGACTCACAAATCTTATTTTTGTCTATCATTTGAGACTCTGATCTCAGACGAAAAGCCAAGCTCTGGCTTGCAAATCTTATTTTCGTCTTCCATTTGAGACTCTGGTCTCAGACGAAAAGTTGAGTTTCGGCTCGCAAACCCCTTATTTTTGTCTATCGTTTGAGACTTTGGTCTCAAACGGAAAGTCGAGCTCCGGCTCGCAAACCTTTTTTTTTCATCTGTAGTCTGAGATTTAAAGTCTTGACAGAAAACCAGGTCTCGCCCGCACCTTCTTCATACCATATCTGGAATCTTTGTGAATCCTAAGGCATTGAGGTAGTTCTGACTCTCTTCTATGCTTGGTTTTTCCCGCAACCCCTTTCTCAGGTCTAGAGATCTAGCATCTCTGTATTCTTTTTGTTTTAAGCCGAGTTCTATCACCCGCACCCTTTGTTTCTCTCACTTAGGATTTTTCAAAGAAATCTTGACTTACTTTATCGTCAAGCTATCGAGCCAAGGCTCCGTGTTTCCTTTTTCATTTTAAGGTGGGTATCGTCACCCGCAACCATTTTTGTTCTTTTTTGGGGTTCTTGAGCGCCTCTTCGCCGGGTCTTGACTACCCGTCTTGTTCCTCGCTATTTAGCATCTATTTTTCTGTTTCATTATTTCCATAGGATCGCCATGAGCTGTAATGTCTAATGTCTTACAAGTTGATTCGTTTCTCATCTCCTTTTCTATCTATCAGGGTATCATTTCTTCTTCAAGCTCTGACGTTATGCCCAACTGGATTCGGTTACCAAGTGAAAGACTCAAAAGATCGGACCCCAATCCAAAAAACATCATGGCAGGAGATGGTAATACAAATGCTACATTGAACCGAACTTTGTCAGAGATGTAGTGAGCTTTAGAAGAGTTGTGACCCTCACGCTCCAGGAACAGACCCAGGCCCAAGCCCAATGTCAAGTAGAGATCCGAGCTTTGCAGCTAAATTAGGTTTCGAGAAATCCACGAGATGAAGTAGTCAACAACCAGCTCTGGGAGGATGAATAGTACGATACAAATCTCCTAGGAAATAGACCTACTGCTGTTATCTTTAATGATGTCCAGCCAGTTGCTAATGTCTCTCGACCAGTTGTCGCTGCTACTGCTGCTACTACTACTGGTGTGATAGACTCAACCTTGGCTCAGGAAGCCTTACTGTTAGGTTGGAGAAGGTGTTAAGGAAAGCCAGAGAAGTCGATGAATACATGCTCGACATAGAAGGACTCTGTCTGTTTCTCGACGCCAAGCTGCCCGAGAAATTCAAGATGCTAGAGATGGAAAAATTTGACGGTACCGGAGATCCTAGGATTCACCTATGGATGTATATCGGTACCCTATTTCCCATGGGCATCGATGACCAACTCAAAGCGCAACTCTTTCAAAGGTCTCTTTTACGAGTTGCTCAGCGTTGGTTTCATACTTTGGAAGCCACCAGAACTAGAATTTTGGAAGACATTGCTACTGCATTTATCGGGCAGTATAACTACAACGTCTAGTTAGACGTAATCATAAGGGAGTTGGAGACCACCAAACAGAACCCCCGAGAAGCTTTTGTTGACTTCCTGACCCATTGGAGGGGTAAAGCAGCCAAGATGACCAATCGGCCTACAGAAAAAGAACAGGTCCAGGCGGTGGTAAAGAACTTGCAGCCTGAGTTCATGACCCATTGGAGGGGTAAAGTAGCCAAGATGACCAACCAGCCTACAGAAAATGAACAGGTCCAGACGGTGGAAAAGAACTTGCAGCCTCAGTTCAGAAAGTACCTCATTACTCAGTCGCTCATAACTTTTGAGTAGTTATTTGATATAGGTATCCAAATTGAGGATGCCCTCTAGTCAGGAGAAATTGAGAGAACAGAGGTTATGACAGAAGTCAAGACCGAGATAGGTACAAATCAGCCAAGAATCCAGAAGCCTTATTAGAGCCTAAACTATCAGGGGACGAACTACCAGGGTCAGAACAGCTACCCGACAAACCAGGCTAACCCAAACCCGTCTAACAATAACATGCCGAGGGCAATAGAAGTAAACCTTCTTAACCCTCAGCCATATAATCCACAGTCATTCAGCCCTCATCCATTTAACCCACAACCATTTAACCCCCAGCCAAGGCCATTCAGACCGCCAATTGCCTTCCCACTTGTCCAGAGAGTATTCAATGAACTAAGTGTTTTACTCTTCGTGCTATTCCTGAGGTTGGTAGAGAAAGGGCATTTAAGCCCCCTCGCACCAACACCTATTCCAAATCCACCTCCTACTAATTTCAACTCTGGAGCATACTGTGAATACCATCAAATGCCTGGGCACCCCATCGAGTACTGTATGAAGCTTCGACATAGGATCTAAGATTTGATTGATAACAAGGTGATCCCGCCCCCAACGGTGGCTAAGCCTAATGTTACTACCAATCCACTATTGAATCACATAAACCCACCCCCTCGGAATATAAACCATATCCATACAGTTTTACCCTGCTATGATCCCAGCATCTATATCTGCCCAAAAAGGGCCATCAGACCAAGTTCACCTCTCCCAGAAGGAAACTTTCTATGCTCTTTGGATGCAGAAGGAACTTTGTATGTGGAAAAGAATGACTCAGAAGAGCTGGAGGACATAGAAGAAATGATTGAAGAATGGAATAATATGGCAGCAAACAATGAGGTACACGTGGAGTTTTCCTTCTATGACCCTAACATAGACACTGGCATTGATGGATGGATGTCGTTTGAGGAATCATGGGAGGAATGCACAGATGACAAATTCAATGGAAGCGAGGAGTGGAATAACCCCGATGATGACAACCTCTCTACTTCTGGCATCCTACCAGATAATGATATAGAAAAAATAGACATAACAAAACCGAAAGAGGAATCAGATGGGAACCTAGGGAGTACAGGATTAGGAATAGGATTCGGGACAGAGGCAGAACCAGAATCAGAGATAGGGAAAGAAATTGAGACAGGGATAGAAGCAAGAGAAAAAATAGAGGAAGCAAAAACATAGGAAGCACAGATAACAAAAATAAAACTAGAACCATAAATAGAGACAGAAGCAGGGACAAAGACAAATGTGGTAACAGCAGTGGGAATTAAAAAGGATTTGGAATCAGAACCCGAGAATGAGTCTGACTACAAGACTCAAACCAGGGTTGAGAAAAACTGAAGTCCAGATAAGTCAGAAAATACAAGAGAGGAAGAAAAAGCCAGCAAAGAAGTCGATGATATGACCAGAGTCGGGCCCATTGATATCAGCACTGTTGAGAACAGGATTAGGAGTAAAGACAAGCAAAAGGCTAACCTAGATATCCCATCTGAAGAAGGAGAAGGCATTCTAGGCCTTTTCATTCTTGATGACAATATTTGGGGCTACTCAGGGACCGATGATATCTGGAAAGATGAGGAATTATGGGTGGTAGAAGAAATAAATTGCCAAGAGGCAGAAAGGAAACAAAGCCCGCCCCAAAAAAAAAAGTCAGAACCCAGCATAGACCACCCAGTAACCGACACAAAAACAGAGTAAGCAGCGAGAGATAATCTATGGGGACTGGAAGGACTACACTTGTCCAAGGTAAACCCTGCTACCGATCACTGGGATAGTCCATGGGGTCCCGAGGAAGAGGTCGAGCATGTGACTAGGAGTGGAAGACACTTCAAACCTCTCAACCTAGAGACGGGCAAAACTAGCCAGCCCACAGCAAAAGCCAAAGAGAAAGATGATGCTGTACTAAAGCAACTCAAAAAGATCAAGGCTAACCTAAGTATTTGGGGGCTAATGATGGCATCCCACAAATATAGGCAAGTCGTGCTAAGGGCTTTAAGCAAAGCTGATATCTCCATCGATACCACTCCTGAACAGCTGGTAGGAATGGTTGCTCATACCAGGCTGAAGAATGCCATTGCTTTTTTTAAGAAAGTTCTGGCTGCCGAAGGATATCTGCACAACAAGTCCCTCCACATAACAACAAAGTGCCTAGGAAAATGGGTACCCATGGTTTTGATTGATAATGGGTCAGCATTGAACGTTTGTTCACTTAGAATAGTGCATTGCCTCTATTTAAGAGAGTAAGATTTTACTCCAACTACTTAAGGGGTACGAGCATATGATAACACCCACAGAAATGTGCTGGGGGTAGTAAGGTTCACTATTACCATAGGACCCACCAACAGTGAGATCGAGTTCCACGTACTGGATGTGCTGGCCTCCTTCAACTTGTTGTTAGGCTGACCATGGTTACATGACCCTAATGTACATGCAGTTCCGTCCACCCTCCATCATAAGGTCAAAATAATTAGGGACGAAGGACGAAGTTGTTTTAACTATATTTGGTCAATCAAGCATCTAGGCTACTGCCACTGACGACACCATAGCACGGGAAAAAAGATCTGACCCTGAGTGGTTTTGAATTTGACAAAATAACAGTTATTCAGACTTTGATGAATGGAGAGAAACTGTATATGAAACCTCAGGCGGTAATAATGATGGGCAAAATGTCATACTTTTCAGGCCTATGGCTTAAAAAAAGTCAACAAGATAGCACTGAACCAATCTGTATTCAGGGCAATCAGTACACCTTTGGTCTGGGATACAAGCCTACAACACAGAATCTTGCTAAAGGAAGGATGGAAGCACAGAGGAAGGCATGGGCCAAGAAAACTAACACAGAATATTTTGCTCCGCTACTAGCCTATAGGCCTCCGAATGGGCAGTATGTGAAGGAAGGCAAGACTTTTCCATTCTGTTAATTTCTAGAACCATGGATCGATGAAGGGTCTGGGCAGAAGACACTTGGGCTAGAGATATTCTTTGAACATCAGTTGACTGACAGCGAGCCCGAGGAGGACAAGGCAGAAGACGAAGGCGTAGCAGAAAAGGCACACGAGAAAGACTGGGCGGAAGTCCTGAAAGACTCCATGCTGGGGTCGCTCTTTGAGGGAGCAGCTCCCATACATACGGAAGAAGTTACGGAAGAAATCGCCATGCTGGGCAGCGACGAACCAATCGAATGCTCCAGTTTAATAATAAGCGAGGGTAGCATTGTAACAAGAAATTGGACCTACGAATATATTGTTTTGAATAATTTATATAGTGAGTCAGAGTTCGAGTCGGACTCATCAACGTCTACAGATTTAGAGTCCAGTGGTGAGTCTGCCAGACATCCATCTGTTGGGATGTCTCGGTCTTCTGTCACAATCAAATACATGTCAAAATCTATAACCTTCGATGATAATAATAATAACGTGGAGAACTCTTTTGCTTACCCTGCTGTACTTCCTTATGAATATTTGATTACTAACTGATGATTTTGATAGGGTTGCTCTTCCAGTGCTAAAATTTTTAATTAAAAAAGAAGAAGAAATGCACGCTAAACCTTTAATTGAAGAAACTTTCTCAATAAATCTGGGTACTGAGAAGGATCCACAAATGGTCAAGATCGGTTTTGCTTTATCAGATGAAGAACGTTAGCCATTAATCGAATTATTAAAGGAATTTAAAGATGTTTTTGCATGCTCATATGCAGACATGCACAAAATTGACCTAGATATCGTCCAACACAAAATACCACTCTACTTTGATTCCAAACCTATAAAATAAAAACTGAGACGTATAAGACCAGATTGGGCCCTCAAAATCAAGGAGGAAGTTACCAAACAAGTGAACGTCAGTTTTTTTCAGGTGATGGAGTACACCCAGTGGGTTGCTAATATTATCCCTGTGCCAAAGAAAGATAGTTTGAGATCTGAATAAGGCAATTCCCAAAGATAACTTCCCTCTGCAACATATAGACGTACTTGTGGATAATACTACCGGACATGCACTGCTATCATTCATGGATGGATTCTCAGGTTGTAATTAGATTCTCATGACACCCAAAGATAGAGAAAAGACTACGTTCACCATGCCGTGGGGAACGTATTGTTATAGGGTCATGCCTTTCGGTTTGAAAAATACAGGAGCCACATATCAACGTGTTGCAACGGCATTACTCCACGACATGTTACACAAAGAAGTGAAAGTATATATCAACGATATGATCGTTAAATCCAAAGACCGTGAAGGACATACTCCAGCCTTAGAGAAATTCTTTTAGAGAATCAGGAAGTACCAAATGAGGTTAAACCCACAAAAGTGTACTTTTGGAGTTACAGCAGGCAAGATGCTGGGATTCATCATCACCCAAAGAGGGATAGAGGTGAATCCCTCCAAGATTAAGGAAATTTTGGAAATGCCTCCCCCGAGAATGGAGAAAGAAGTTATAGGATTTTTTGAGAAAATTCAGTACATTAGTTATTTCATCTCGAAGCTGATTACAACTTGTGAACCTCTTTTCTGTTTGCTCAGAAAGAATATAAAATTCCAATGGGACCAGCATTGCCAGAATGCCTTCGAGTCAATCCAAGAGTATCTATGAAAACCTCCTATACTTTCCCCTCTGGAACCAGGAAAACCTTTGATCCTGTACCTATTAGTGAACGAGTCTGCAATGGGTTGCATGCTAGCGTAAGAAGGGGACAACGATGAAGAAAGGACCGTGTATTATTTGAGCAAGAAAATGACGGATTGTGAAGCATGATACACACCACTATAGAAAACTTGTTGGGCTTTAGTGTGGTCATCCAAAAAGTTATGACATTACATGTTGGCATACCGTGTAGTGTTAATTTCCAGAATGGACCCACTCAAGTACTAGTTCGAAAAACTTACACTAATAGGAAGATTAACCCGATGGTTGTTATTATTGGCTGAATTTGAACTGCACTATAAGACCAGAAAATCGATAAAAGGATGAGCCGTAGCAGAATTCTTAGCAGATCAGCGAGTTGAGGGATAAGAAGAATTAGAGTTTCAGTTTCCCGATGAAGACGTGCTTGTTAGCCCCAAGGTTTTAACGAATCAAAATTAGTTTTAATGATAACAAACAAAACTTTTTAAATGATTAAAACAAGTTCTAATGTTTTATACATCAAGCTTAAATGATTTCAAACATTATGCTATTTGATCATATTTAATATATCGCATTTATTGATCATATCGTATCATAAATCTCTCGCTTAAACTTCAAAATATCTCTAAGTGTTTATCTAATCGGTTAACTCCCATTAAGGCGGTTAACTTTGTGTTTAACATTGATTTAAGTGATTTCAGGTACTTCAATAAGTTTTCACACTCTTTCCCAAACAAAACCTAACAATTAAACCACTCCCAAGCAGAGCCTAAAACCATAATATCAAAATAGAGCATTTTGAGTCGACCCATACCTGATCCTCATGAGTCAACCCAAGTTCACTGTGAGTCGACCCAAGTTAGTAAACCATGCCAGAGTCGACCTATGTCAGCCCAGTCATCGACCCAGTGCCAATATTAATCTCTTGAGTCGACCCAATACCATTGTGAGTCAACCCAAGTTCAAAATAACGTGCCAGTGTCGACTTGACTCGACTTAGACGTCGGCCAAAGCATAAAGACAACACTGTGAGTCAACCTAAACACTAGTTGTGTCACGCCCCAATGAGAGAATGGTGACCGGCCATGGTTTATGAGCCTGTGGCCCAACGAAACCAAAGAAGCCTTAACCCGATAGAACTAATATATGCTGAATAAATAAATTAACTCCCATGCAATGACTATGATAGATCATGCAATAATAATCTTGAACGTGTAATTATTATCCAATTGGGTCAACAGCCCAATAAAACTAACAAAATATCCATCCAATCATGATGTCTAGAGCATCAATAAATACTGTCAATAAATATCCAGAGTAATGCGGAAGTAACAATATAAATGAAATGATATGCGATGAACAATGTCCTAGAGGTCAACAGCAGATCCCCCACGGCAGTCCATCACCTAAAGCAACTCACTGGCC
>JAUTBS010105381.1:0-12809 GCA_032361285.1 Aequorea victoria | reverse complement strand
AAGCCTCTGTTGTTTGGTGTCGACACCATGAGGCAAGGTGTCGACACCTTCCCTTCTTCACAGGCTGGGCGCACACATAAAGTGTCGACCCCAGCCATGTAGTGTCGACACCACCCCCCAAGGTGTCGACACTTGCAGTGTACATGGTGTGTTTTTGTTGGGTTTTGGAGCCCTTGTGGCCACCTTTGGCCCTAGGTTCCTTCATGGAAAATGTACACAATAGGCATCACGTTTGTCGACAAACAGGTGAGCGTGACTAGCAATATCATAATAACTTGTATATTGTGAAAATATTTGAAATAAATTTATAAGCATGTGTTGTTATCATGTTTTAAACTTCTCGTCATGTTATGAAATAGTTTTGTGAAAATATTTATGAGCATTTGTTGCTCGTATATCGGAAATATGTTTTCTCTTTAATTACAGAGATTATGAGCATGAGTTGCTTGTGTGTGTGAGAAGCTATCTTCTGTAAAATGTATTATCTTGTCGGAAGGTGCCAAGTTATATTGGGTAGCCGTATCGAGTTATTTCTGTCCCGATGGGGGCGTTGCCCAAAATTGTGCGTTGATTTTCCCCGATGGGGGCGTAGCACAAAAGTGGACGTTTATTTAGGCCAAAATTGGGCGGTTGTAGCACCTATCACCAGTGACAAAGAGTGACCCTCGTCTCCGCTACTCTAATTAAATGAGTCATGAATGAGGTTGTGGTACCGTTAGAACTCCCAATTGTGAGGTAAATAACCACTTGGTCACTAAAAGATGTAGTATGTGTGTGTGCTAGCGAGCACGTATAATATGCTTTTAAGCATTTATGAGTTGGGCTAAAGAGTAGTGAGTTTAGAAATCTGAATAATAATTTCTAAACTTGAGGTTTGGACTATAGGGCCGGTATAAAAGATTTTAAAGCTTATTTGGGATGTAGGGCCGGGTATCGAAGTATGAAAGTTATTTTCTAAATTGAAAGTTTGGGCCGTAGGGCCGGTATAAAAAAATTTACAAATTATTAAAGTTGGGCCGTAGGGTAGTATGTTGAAAGAATAAAGAGTTTTCCTAAAATCTTATGAGTTGGGCTAGTGAGCCAAATGATAAAAATATAAATTCTTCTGCATGAGTTGCAAGAAGAAATATTTTATTTCTGTACGAAAACCCTGCATGAGCATTTATTGTTGTGGTATACTTTTTATTATGATTCTAAGTTCACTCTCCTATAACCACTTGTGGTTGCAGATCTTGTTACAAGGTAGATGGTCGGTCCTGAATGGTACGGTTGAGGTTGAAAGACTTATGATGTAAGTTTGAGACCAGGATTAGGTCATCAAAGATGTATCTGTTGAGAAATGAGCAATGGCTCTGGTTTTTAAATGTTGGGAATTGTGTATCCCGTGTGAGTTGTATAATTAGCTAGTATTTGATGTAAGTTTTATTGACATCAATATTGAGAATATAATGAATGGAGTATAGTAGTGCGGAGTGCATCCTTAGTTTATTGTTGAGTTTGTAATCAGGTGAGCTTATTTCGAATAACTCCGAGCAGGTAAAACATCCTCAGTGGGTGTGACATCGATGGTTCTACTACCAATGGTTGAAGACGTGGTGGTGGTGATGGAAAACTTGCACAAAATCGCGATTGACATGCAAGTGTAAGTGTCACAACTTACCGCTCGTGCCCTTGAACCCTACTTACCAACACAATAGTCGTCCACCACCCATTGCCAACCATGACCCTCTGAACCCTCAAGCACCCAACCCAGTTCCTTTACCACCTACGCTTAACCCACAACGCATGCCAGCCATAGAAGATCTCACCATCAGGGTAGTTTGGAGAAAATTGACCGCATTGAAAGTTTACTGAGGAAAACGAAACGGGTGGATGACTATATGCTTGACATCAAAGGCTTGTGCCTATTTCCCGAGGTACTGCTGCCTAACAAGTTCAAGATGCCAGTTATGGACAAATTCGATGGAACAGGAGATCCCAAAGTCCATTTAAAGATGTACGTAGGGGCACTGTGACCATTGGGCATAGGAGAGGACCTACTAGGATAGTTGTTCCAAATATGACTTATCGGGGCAGCCCTCCACTGGTTCATAACCCCAGAATTGTCTAAGACACATACTTTGAAAGACATAGTAAATATTTTTGTAGCCTAATGCACATACAACATGCAGTTGAACGTCACTATAAGGGATCTAGAAATCACCTGACAGGATAACAAAGATCGCTTTTCAAAGTTCTTAGGAATATGGAAAGCTAAGGCAACCAAGATGACAAATACGCCCCCCGAGAAGGATCAAGTTTGACAAGTAGTAAAGAATTTGAAGCCTCTGTTCATGAAATAGTTGATCATCCAGCCACTAATCACCTTTGAGTAGCTCTTCGAAGTCGACATTCGGGTGGAACATGTCTTGCAGACAGGGGTGCCAAACAGAGGAGAGACTATTGCAACAAAACAGAGAAAGTTTGGGAGAAGAAGCAACCAAGCCCAGTCAACCAATGGCAGGACAACAGAAATAAGTGCACTAGAAACACAGGTGCTACAAAGCTCCCAATAAAACTCCTAGCCCCATCAAGAATTCACTATCCTAAGAAGCCTTACCCTAACTGAGGTCCTGACCTAACTCATGAAAGTCGTGCAGATCAAATCACTTGACTCTAAACCTCCACCTAACCCCCTACCACCATTTTATAATGTCGCGCAGTATTGCTCATTCCAATAATGCCTTGACCATCTTAATAATAATGACTACCAATTTGTCCACAAAATCAAGGATCTTATTGACGCTAAGAAGATTGCACCCCATATTGTTCAAAAATCCAATGTCAATACCAACACTCTACAAACGAAGTAGTTGCACCCCCGCCCAACATCAACCTCATATAGGAAGGGTCACAGCAGTTTGACCCAAGCATGTGAATCTTACCAGTAGATCAACCAAAGCCCACAGTTGAGATACCAGAAATAGCAGATGTACACTTCCTACTAGAATAATACAAGAAGAGATCCAGTGATGACATGGAGGTAGATGAAAAGGAAAAAAGACCGACTGCTATCCCTTACATGGGAAACAACTTATCTTAGTTTCCCACCATGATGTAAGAAGAAGAAGACACACGCTACAAGCAAGAAAATCAAGAAAATGTAAAAGCCTTGTTCTATTTTGAAGAGATGCATCTAAACACTATTGAGATCCAGTGGTACGACCCTACAAAGCCGACCGATAATTGCACATGGAATTAGGAGCCCAAGTCGGTAAACGCACCTAAGCAAGGAACCCCAATACCTCGAACCATGGCCTTTTACCTATCCTCCTTTGTAACCCCATATCATCTACCCAAGCCTTGGGCAAGCCACCCAAACAAAGACCATGTTAACATGCTAAAGGAAATATGCCAATGGCTGCCATTGAAAGATAAAATGTTTGACTACCTATGCATGAGCCACGAAGAAACAAATGATACTCGGTACTTGTCAGACCCGTAGGAAGTCAATCATTTAACCTAAGGAGGAAGCCATTTCAAATGCCCACTTCTATAACAAGACATGCCTGGAAGAGAAGAGACCGTCACAGAATCCAAAAAGAAGGAATATGAGGAAAATGATTCAGTACGGAGACATCTGAGTGACAAGGAAGACAACAAGTCAAAACTAGAGAAAGAGTCAGTTGACTGGATCAACTTCATAGAAAACTCTTTGTTAGAGTTTCATTTTGCTGACCTCGACCTCGAGGACTTGCTCAAGCACATTATAGTAATGATTATAGCACCAGAAGAGTTCTCGAGTCTAACTACAATCACATATGTCAAAAGCTAAAAAAAATTATAATTTCAAAAGTTGTGATGAATGTTGAACCGTCCGTGTTAGAGTCTAGTGAGGACTCAAGTGACGAGTTCACGTCTAATGAGTCGAGTTTTGAGTATAATGTGAAATTTGGGTCATTAGTCAAGCCTATGTCTCATCTTTCTCTTTTTGCTGAGTCTTCATTTGTAATTTTCAATTTCGGTAATAAAATGTAAGAGAATATTTCTTACCTCGTTATGCTTAAGCTAGAATATGTGGATCTAGATAACTTAGATGAAAATAATGAAGAAATATCCAAAAATATAAAAAGACATTCGAAGAAGAAAGATATGCCCAACTCATTATGAAATAAGTGATAACAATAAATCTAGGTAATGAACAAAATCCTAGGCAAGTTCAAATTGGCTCTACTTTAACTTTAAAATATTGGTCAAATTGCTAAAAGAATACAACGAAATTTTTCTTGGTCATATGAGGATATGTCTGTAATCGGCAGCAAGATTTTCTAGCACGCATTCCTTAGTATCCCAATGCCAAAATCGATAAAACAAAAGCTGCGTAGAGACCAGGCCAACTGGTTTCTAAAGATAAATGATAAAATCACCAAAAAACTCGTCGAAGGATTCCTCATGGTAACAAAGTACCCCCAATGGGTAACCAACATAGTGTCAGTATCTAAAAGCTGTGAATAAGAATCTCAAGAACATCTTATAAAAAATGACATACAAAATTAGAGATTGTCCCGATAAGGTACCCTTCACCTTATGCAGCTACCACACTTCCACATGGGCAACACCCTACTCATTAGTCTATGGAATGGAGGAAATCCTCTCGATCGAGATAAAGGTACCATCCCTACGAATCATAACCGAATGGAAAGTGGCCAAGGTTGAATGGTTATAGGGGAGGTATGAATAACTAACCTTGATAGATGAGAAGTGACTACAAGCTCTACACCACACCCAAGTCTACCAAAGGAGAGTGGAAAAAGTCTTCAACAAGAGAGTCAAGGAATGAGGTCTGAAAAAGGGAGACTTAATCTTGAAAGAAATCCGAGCTCCGGTACATGACCATAGGGGCAAGTTCAAGCCAAACTAGGTGGGACCCTACATAGTCAAGATTCTACTAAGCGGTGGAGAAGCACAATTAATGGATTTGGATGGTAGCAAGATCATGAAACCTAATAACACGGACCAACTAAAGAGATACTACCTTTGAGAGAACCCGTTAATTGAAAAATGGCCAATGCAAAATTAAGGTGCAAAAAAAAAAAATTATCCTACTAGGTGGAAAACTTGTGAGGGCAATCTAGACAAATGTTAGGGCATGAAAAATAAAAATAAAAATAAAAAAGAAGCTAGCTAGGTCGAAAACCTAAAAGGGTGATCTAGGCAAAAGTTAGAGCATCAAAAGGAGAAGAAAATACTCGAGTGAACCCTTACCAAACTACGTTAGGCTTGATTCCTATCAGGGTATACGTAGGCAGCCTCACCCTGGGCCCTGGCCACTTCCATCCTAATCCTTTAATTTGTTGGCTTGCTTGAACAGTGAAATCTTCATGATGGGCCCCTCGACATTATGGGCCTTTTGAACGAGTACTCAAGAAAGGTCCTTCAAAGGTCATAGCCATATTTACACTAGGGAATTTGAAAGCATTCTTTAGAAAAGAATATTCCAATGACCCTCAACACTAGGGGCAATTTCAGGTTTTGAAAGTCCTAAAGTTCTTAAGCACTAGGGGCACCCTAACATCCACAAAGAAACTTTTTGCGAGAGTGGACTAAAGATCTAAGTGTTATCGGCGAAGGACAATCAAAGGTCGTGTTTCAGGAACAACATATGGTAAGTCAGAATTATGCAAGAAGTTCTTTAAATACTTAGAGAATAAGATCAAGTAAAATGCGAGCTAAAAGGATAATGTGTGACTAATTCAAAACTTCACAAAAGTTGACATTTGATACTTGAATTTATTGCCAAAGAATATTATTCATAAAGAGATGGGAATATCTCTCAAACTTCCAAATTACAATTAAAATAAGATGAAAAGAGAACATCATCCTTATAAGATATAGCGGGAAAAGAGAAAACAACAAAAGAAAAAATGATGTTGTCTTGAAACGTCTTCTTCAGGATTGGACTACTCGTTGGTCCATTCCTGGGGACCAGGCTTAGCACCGATCATAGGCTCCCCGTCCTTGGATCTAATTTCCAATCCAAATTCCTCTTCAGGATCTAACTACTCATTATTCGTGTCCTCCCAAGGCTATAGCAAGCCTCGCACTCTCCAAGCACACTGGTAGGCTTTGAAGAAACCAGTTGTCAAAGCATAACCCGAAACTCACCAATGAGCAAAATCCCAGTGTCGTTACCCCAGCTGGCGCCTTATGCATCCCGAATAATAGTAAGTAAAAGATCATATGCCTAAAGGACGACCATGATAGGGCCCATCAAATCAGTAATCATAAGTCTGTCATCAAAGTGCTCGAGATGCCACTTTATTACACAGCCATTATCAAGCCACTCAAATCGAGCAGAGCGGGTGCAACAAAGGACAAAGATGGTATGATTTAGAAAATTCTCAACCCTATAATTTGGAGTGTTTTGGGGAGAAACAAGCCCCCTATGATCAAGAAGCCACATCCGGTGCACAAAATAAATGATAATGCAGTGATAGAGGAATCAAAAATGAAATTACAAAGAGTTCAAGAAGTACCTAAAGTAGTAGGGGACTACCACTGAGTTCAAGAAGTACCTGAAGTAGTAGGGGACTATCAAATGGTACCAGACTAAGTACATGTACATCTGGCCATCCTCGTGATGGAGGTAGTAGGAAGGCACACACAAAGCAAATATTGAATGCGTTGGTCATATAGCACATCTGACAGTCGTCTGGAATCCCCTGAAAAGCAAACTTATCAAGTAGTCGATTGACCCTCAGCTTGTCATTGAAAACTATATGATAAACTTCATGGCCTCTAATACCACAAAATTTTCACAAAAGCCTCCAATCTGTAATCAAAGGGTCTGGTGTCACATGAACTTCATCACATGCCATCCTAAATAGAAATTAAAATTTATCAATGGTAGGGCACAGTTCTTTATTGCCAAAGCAAGATACCCTAGCCTCGACATCCCATAAAGCCGTCGAGACAAGCACCAGGAAAGGGTAAGAAAATTTGTCACAAAGGCTAATCATGGGCAATAAAGTACGAACAAAGAAGTCCTCATGAACATTCCCTAGAGTGAAAATCCAAAGAGGCAAGCCATGGTAGAATTCATCACCGATAATATAAGTACCTCATGAATAGCCAACTAAGGAAAAGGTTGTCCGAGTTTGACGCAAGCAGACAGATAAGTCAAAGAGGGATGAACGTTGAAGAAGCTGAATGCTAGATAACCAAAAATTACTGAGGCAAGCACTACTCGAGGTCAGATTGCAGTGAGATAGTAATCAAAGATTGAATTTTTCAGAGTCATTATTCATCGATGCAAAGGAGAGGCTTGAGAGCTTTGAATGTGTGAAGAATAGAGGAGGAGAGGGTCTCATTTATAGACCCCAACTTGCAGCAAAAATGAGGAAGTTGAGTACCAAAGGCATAGGAGTCCTTGAAGCAACAGAGTTCAAGGAAAAGATAAAAAACCAGTACAAAAGCGCCGAGGGCCGGACTGGCTATCCTGGCGCAGCCCCGAGATCCATCCTGTCAATCATGTCTCAATCTCCGAAGGTCGGTCTGGCCCTATACCCACCCTTTTTACCCATTTTTTGCATGTTTTTGGACTCATAATGCATCTATCTTCTATAGAGTTCATTGAGAGTCTTTTCTTCTTTTCTTTTGTTTGAGTCATTATAAGTCCAGATTCAATATTCATTCAAATAAAGAAAGAAGAATTTCCAAATGGAGTAAATAAAAATAAAGAAAGGTTCAATAATCATAAATGCCTCAAAAAGAAATGTTTATACAAATAGTTTTTATAAGAAGAAAATAAAAACTCAAATCACTGAGGATCTCTCTTTGAGATCGCACTCATAGTGCATTGCAAGAGGATCATCTCTAATGTCTCCTCGCGGTCTATCGTAGAGGAAGTGGAGAGTCTAACAGTATCGCTGCTTCTCGAAGATGAGACATAAGCTCGTTGATGAGAGAAGGAAAAAGTCTTGGGGCAAGAAGAACCTGCCCTCAGAGAAGGAGCAGACTGACGAGTTGACTGGCCCATAAGATGTGCAGAAGTGCTAACCTATGGAAAAAAGAATAAGGAAGATCATTAATATTTTAAAAATCCTAAACAAATCAGTCTAACTAAAAGAAGACTTACCACATCCTATATTACGCTGCCAGAACAAGGCGCACTGAATGCAACCTCCTGCTTGCGAATAAACGCTCTCAAAGAGTTCATGGTGTCATAGGCCTTCTGAGCCCAAGACCGGGGAAGCTTCAAGTCACAATAAAGATATAAAGAAAATAGAGAAATTGAGTATTAATGAAAGGAATAAGAAACTAAGATAGGTCGCTCACCGATCCTATCTCAACGTGCATGGGAAGATCCCAATGACTCGAAAGCTCTAAGGTATGACATCACATGACTTTGTCTCCACCCACAACGTCAATATGAAGGGGGATATCGGGAAACCCTCCATCTCTACCTATTGCACCTTCATAGACATCCCCCTTAGGAGAAAGAATATGGAACCTAGTCGATGGGCCCACAAACTCAAGCTCAAGAGGAGAGATGTCATGTGTGGATAGATGCATAAGCCTTGTCCGGATGAACTTAACATAGTCATCCTCCAAGAAGGCCTCAATGAAAGTTCCCCAGATTGCAGCGTCAACGTGCTCATCTCTAGCAAAATCATAGGTATGCCCCATGAGATGAGGAGGAGGCGCATGAATGTGGGGAGTACCACGTCCCAAGGACAGAAGAGAAACCCCATCGCCTAGGTACCACTATTGGCCAATGGGAGCCTCAAATAGAATTCGCTACTGAGATGTAGTTCCTGGACATATAAAGAGATTAGACTGAGCCATGCCCTCCTAGGGACTCCATACAACCTGGAAAAGAAAGTGTTAATGAACAAATAAAAATGACAAATATGGCAAGGAAGCAAAATTCAAGTGCACACTCACCTGTCCAACCATCATAGCACTGAGGGTTGTCCTCACAACGAGGAGAGAACCAGTATCCCTCCACTTCCTTATGTAGTGTTGCATCAACCATTGTCCATGAGCGAAAGTCGCCCCCTCTGGAAGAGAAGAAAGAGGAGCCAAAGTAGGGAAATACTCAAAATACCACATCTACAAAAAGAGATACATAATGAAGAAAATAAAAGAAAGAAATAAAGAAAGCAAACAAATAAATAAGTAATATAGGGGCTTACCTCTCACACGGTTGAAAATCCAAAAAAACATCCAATCGCGCCACATGACAGGACGCCCATATTCCAATAGAGCGATGACAATGGTGCTCCTTCCCAATTATACTCCCCGATAGAGTGAATGTCATACATAGACTGCAACAAGCCCCAAATAAATTGTATTATTCGAGTTGGCAAGAAGAGATGCACCCACAATATACAAGATGAAAGCCTGAGTGAAAAAAGTCTCATCGGCGATAGTGTCACTAGGAGCGTGCCAAAAGCTAGCCTATAATGAAGTGTAGGGCACATAATCATCATCATCATCATTCCTAAGCTGATAGCAAGGGCCAAGTAAACTCTCTAGCTCCCCTAGAAACTCAAGAATAATTGTATCATAGAGAAATGGACAACCGTCGACCTGCAACCCATTCAACATAGAAAATTCCAAAGGTGTGAGAGTCATCTCCGCAAAAGGCATATAGAATGTATTGGTGGTATCCCACCACCGCTCGGATAGACCCCAAATTATGAAAGAGCTCTGTTGAGTCTCTAACAAAACTGGAATAAAGTTGCAATAACTAGTCCAGTCTACGACAGCCCTAACTCGAGGAGGAAGGTCATCATACCATGCAGAAATACTATGATTAGACTCGTAGGCCTTCAGCCACCCCTGTTATGCCTATTTTAAGAAAATAAATATATTTTTTATTATTATTAGTGACAATAAAGAATAAAAACATAAATAATAAATAATAAAAATGTGGAGACCACTGCTAGATCATGAATGAATGCAGAAAGATGAGAAAAGCATAAGGAAATATATTTTGTAAGCCATTCTCTAGAGATCACATCACCTATGAGTTCATGAAAAACTCATGAAAATATGTTTAGTAAGCCATTATCATGGCGATAATGGTGTAAGGTTTATATCAAGAGTTAGTTGGTAAGTGGCGATTCTAGAATGAAAGTTTAAAGGCAATAGAAACCATGATAATGAAGAGAAGTAAGTGGCAGACATGGAACAATAATCAAGATGGTTAGCTCAGAACTAACCCTAGTAAACTATGGTAACTTCAAAGGGATTTTAGTGGTTGTGGAAAGTTATGAGCTATGTGATCTTTAACCAGTGAGAGATCATACTTAAGTTGTATTATGAATTATTATTTGAACATGGGAGTCAAGTTTCTTTGGAATAACACTCTTAGTTAAGTGTCAAGAAATTGAAAGAAGAGTTTTTCGCATTAAGAGAATTGAACACTATTTTTTTTTACGACAAGAAAGGTATGCGATTATATAAAAATCACTCATCGATACTTGAAGATAGTACTATTACTACAGTATTATGGAGAACAAATGGCAGGATAATTAAACCAAGTTAGATTGCGATATGGGAATTTATAACTTTAATGTCTAACAAGAAGAGCCAAGAACATGGTTCTAGTAATGAAAAAGCAACTGGAAAGTTTCTATAATCGAAACAGTATTAGAGAACTTTTAGATATATTTTTTTATATAAATGTTTAGCTGTGGTGATGTTATGGAGAGGTGATCTTTTGAATGACGGAAGTAAATTCAAAAGATGTGAAGGACCGCATGAATAATGGAAAGACGATGGTATGAAGTAGTTTGTGTATTCATTAGTGTGAAGTAAAGTTGAGATATCTTATGTTTTATGAAAAAATCTAATTTTGGAATTTGGATGAGAATATCATGAAAACTACAAGGTTAACACCTTTAATGACGTATAAAATTATTAGAAACTTGTATGATGGCTCTGTACCGATAATCAAGTTCGATGACGAAGGAAACTATTGTGCAGGTGGTGTAATGGCTTCATTCAATGTGAAGTACGAGGATGTGATCAAATCCAACAGAGAAATTATAACTTTCGTTATAATTTGTTTGAGATAGTACATAGGACGAAAGGGAAATGATGATTTTGTGACGAGGGCACAAGAAGTATGTGTAATGTTCGAACAAATGATTTATCACGTTATATTCCAAGTTAGATTGGCTATCATACATAGATGATTAGTGAAAGTTCCGATAATAAGAGGGTATCCGTGACATAATATTATACTCTGAGGAGGTCTCCTTTTGTGAGACATAAGATTCTTCGCCTACAAAAGTAATATCTACATCCTGAATTTGGCAAGCACAAATTTCAAGGATGAAATTTCTTTAAGGACGGTAATGTAACACCCTGTATCTTGAAAATCATAAAACTCATGGGAATTAAAGTAAACCCTAAAAGGTTAGTGTTTGAAACCCTGAAACCCAAATAAGGGAAGGAGGATAATAAGTAAAATTGGCCAGGCAAAAGACCAAGATGAAGAAAAGTTCATGTAATAGTGGACGATCTTCGATGAAGTAATGTCGATGGAATTAAGAATGGAAAATTTGAGAAGATTATGAATACTTGGAAGTGAATATGGGCTCAATAGTAGAATTAAGGCCCAACTAATTATTGATACAACAAAGTAATAAAGCCCAAAAATAGAACAATTATGAAAAAGGTAAAAATATAGAACTTCAAGATGGCCAATTAAATGATTTTAATAGAAGACTAGCGGGCTTGAGAAAAGGTTTGAAGTGATGTTCATTACGGAAAGAATGGATTTAGCCCGAAGAAGAAAGTATTCAAGCCCAAAGACTTAATTTTTAGCCAAAAATCAAACAAGGCCCAAACATGAGAATTTAAATGGGCCAAAGATAAAACTTTTAGTGGGCTAAATCTAAGACCTAAAATATTACAATAACATAGAATATGGGCCAAAGAAATAAATTAAAGAACAAAGTCATGGAAGGCAAAAATTAAAGTATGAAAAATGAGTTTAATGACGCCTATGCATAATTAAGGCCCAATAGAGAAATTAATTAGGACTATGGACCAAAAGAGTTTGTAAGACCAAAACATAAATACAAATAGGCCCAAGTCATTTATATTAAATCCAAAGAATAAGAGTAATGCCCGAATTAAAGATTAGGCCTAAAAATATAATTTTCGAGAAAAAGGTTTAAATATTGATTTCAATTAATAAAATAAAATATAAATATGTATACAAAATTTCGGTCAAGGGGATGAGAGGGAATGTGATGGGACATTTTGTCTAAAAAAACTAAAAAGAAAAAAAATGCTTACAGACAAAGAAAGATATAATTTGTACCTTTTCAATATTTTTAGGGAATATGTTGAAGAATTAAACGAAACAAGGCCTTAAGCCTTACAATAATGGGTTATTCCATCTAAACATGGTATTAGATTTCTTGGAGCTGAAATTCTAGTTTGTATCTAACCAAACTATACAAACCATGGTTGCTAAGTAGACTTTGATAGGAACTAAATGAAGGGTAAAAAGGTAAATTATCACAAAACCCTTGTCTATGTAAAGGGGGAGTTTCCCACTCTCTCCCTATTAAAATTTCGTGGGTATTGAGAGAGAGAGAGTGTGACGCCTCACTTTTCACGACACATTCATTAAGCACTAAACACAGAATGAAGATGTAAGATTACTTTAATTGATTGACAAGGGGTTCTAACCCTAGAATTTAAACTCTCTAAAACTCTAAAGAAATGAATTGGTCAAGGTTATGAAGGAAAAACTTAAGAAAGTTTAAGTTAAGTTTGGAGAACTAAGTTCGGTCACCTAGATC
>JAUTBS010105380.1:0-20462 GCA_032361285.1 Aequorea victoria | reverse complement strand
TTTAAGTTAATTACCTTTAGGTCCTTTCTATATTTATTTTATTAATCTTTTAATATTTTCTTTTGAACATACGGGATGTTACAATGAAAGTGGTGGGTATGCCACCACTGTCACACCCACTCCCCTAAGGATACTTAACCTGCTTTGAGGGGTGAGGCACATGCTCAATTGATTAAACTTAATCATTTAGATTAGGGATGCACTCTGCATCATCAACATACAACCATACTATATAAGTATATTCTCATTATATTACAGACTTAAGCTACTATGGAATACTCAATCCCCAACCATTCTTTCATCATACAGAAACATAACGTGTTTATATTACAGACCAAGTTCAATTCATACACAAAAACTCTTATGATCCATCCTCGTGGTACTACGGCGGACCAACGTCTACCCGGAACCAATATCTACAACCAAAAACGTTGCAGGAGAGTGAGTTTATCATTATAATGAAATGAGACATAAAACAATATTTTGCAATGAATATGATTGAAAAGTAGTTTCACACATTGATAAAAATAGTTATCATATACCACATGCATTCATACTTGAATACTTTTTATCATCTAAAATGAGTAGGCTAAACGCCAAAGTGTTATATTTTGAACAACCATTTTTATATAACACATGACATCTAACTCATCCTCTAAAGTGTCTAAGTAGTCGTTTACCTCACGTCTAAGAGTTCCGATGGTACCGTAACCTTATTAAGAAATGTGGGTCACTCTTTATCAATAGTGGTAGTGTAACACTCTGAAATTTTTAAGAATTCAAATTATATTCTATAGACACCCCAATTTTGACTAACACGCGCATAGGCTTATCCGGTTTGCTTCCGATGATGAGTGCATGCGTAAGCCACATCGAAGGAAACTCTGTGCAAGTTCAAGAGTCCAAGGAATGCCCCAAAACATCCCAAAATACCAAAAATACCCCTCAGTACAGCCTCCAAACCAGGCACGCACCACCTTCAAGTGGCGCACGCCACCTTTCTCCAAAAGCTTTAAGCCACCTTCAAGTTCCCTAAGCCACTTTCCTCCAACCTGGCGCATGCCACTCTTTTTCTGTGCCCCTGGCCACGACAAGGCAAGGTGCCCTAAGCCACCTGAACCTGGCACGTGCCACCACCTACATGGCTCATGCCACTTCAACCAGGCACGCAACACCTTTGAGAAGAAGCTTATACCCTTTTAGCAACTTTCTCGTCCAAAATCTATAAATAGGACACCTCACCCCTCTTATTTTAGATCCCTTAACCCACAAGCACCAAAACCCTATCAAATTGGAAACTTGAAACAAATAATTCTCAAAGTTCTGCTAGATTTGGGATTTGACATCGAAATTGGACCAAAACTGAACTAATTAAATAATAAAAACTGGTACACTGGACCGGTTTCGAGGACTCGAAGGCTACACAGAAGGCTTCTTGGGATAGGATGCACCATTTTTCGAGGAGCTATCGGATAGGTTGGAACTTCCTTTTCCATTCAGGATATACGGTAAGCCTTCATTTTCATCTTTTCATTTATCTTAGTTTCCTTTTATTCGGTAAAATGGGAGAAAGAGGTCGTTGGCCTCATTTTTCCCAATTATGTTTTCATTTTCAGTTTAAGTATGTTTTATTTCTTCTTAGAAAATCATGTTAAGTCGCATTTTAGACTCTTTAAGTATGTAGTAAATGAATAAAACATACGATTTAGACTATGTGTTCAAGATCTTATGTGAATTGCCTTATTTTCTTTTTTTTTTTTCCGTATATAAAAATACTTTTTTACACCAGCACACTACTTTCTTATAATTGTAACCTCTTTTGGTCCTTCCAGTGTCGAGCTCACTCTGCTATAGTGATGCGCGCTAGTTCCAGAGTGTCCAAAAGTGGCATGCGCCATGTCTACTTGGCATGCGCCAGGTTGAGAGTTGGCATGTGCCACCTCTATAAACTAGTGGCTTTCCAGTAGGGTTTTGTATATTTTTATGTTTAACAACATGCCTCTTCTATGCATGATTGCACTGACATGTTGCCATTTCCCCACTTCGTTGTCTTAGCTTTTCATTAAAAACCAAGTGGCGATTTCAATTGTGAAACCTTTAAAACGGACGCATTTGGGGGGCCCTCTTTTCAAAATATAAACACCACGTTTTCCTTTTAAAAGAATCATAAAAATGAGAGCGTGTTTTAAGAAAACCCCATTTTTCTAAAAGAATGAGGGCAAAAAGTTTTTCGAGAGGGTTCCTCACAGTGGCGACTCCATTTGGAAAAACTTAAGAAAGCGAGCTAAACTCGAAAAATGTTTCAAATATTCTTGTCTTAAATTCATCATTAGTATTACTATTATATTGTTTTCCATCTCATTTCTTCCATTGTCATTGGTTATTTTTCCAAAATAAAATAAACCAAATGCTTGCCTACCCTTCACCTCGACGACTTACTATCTCGGGGCTATGTGGGGAAAGCAAGAACGCCTTCTAGCCGTGTGCCCATTTGGATACGAGAAAAAGGGTTATTGCATACTATTTGACCTGGCCAACTACTACTTTGTCGGGGAGATATATTTTTTACTCTATTCAGAAGGTACCCAGTTATAGGACTATCCAGCCTCTTTTTATTGCATTTAGTCTGCTTAGAAGTTTCCCTTTAGGATAAACACCCTTTTAGGTTATGTGTTTTTCTTTTATGTATGCTTTTGATTGATTAGAGTAGATCTTCTCTTTTCTCTTAGGGCAGGGTTTCATCAACCTATGCCTCTTCTCTTTCTTGGGACCCTCCGAGGTTATCCTGAGCTTTGACGTCGTTGGGCTGCTACCCAACCTTTGTCTTTTCTTTTAGAGCTGAGTTTTATCAACCTGTGTCTGTTTTTCTTTTTTGGGACCCTCCGAGGTTGTCCCAAGGTTTGACGCCATTGGACTGCCATCTAACCTTTATCTCTTCTTTTAGGATCGGGTCTCATCAACCCGTGCCTTTTTCTCTTTTCCAAGACCCTCCGACGTTGTCCTGAACCTTGTAGTCATTGGGCTTCTAGCTTGACTTCTCTTTTTTCTCATTTAGAGTCGGGTTTCATCAACCCGTGCCTCTTTCTTTTTCTTGGGACCCTCCATGGTCATCCCGAGGTTTGACATCATTTGGCTATTGCCTGACCTTTCTTTTCTTTCTTTGAGTCGAGTCTCATCAATTCGTTCCTCTTTCTCTGCCTTGGGAGCCTCAGAGGTCATCCCAAGGTCTGACGTCATTGAGCTGCTGCCCAACCTTTATCTTTTCTTTTCGGTCAGGCCTCATCAACCCGTGCCTCTTTCTTTTCTTGGGACCTTTCGAGGTTATCCTGAACCTTGTAGTCGTTGGGCTTTGAGTCTGACTTCTTTTTGTTTTTTTAGGGCCAGGCCTCATCAACCCGTACCTCTTTCTTTTCTTGGGACCCTCCGAGGTTGTCCCGAACCTTGTAATTGTTGGGCTGTTAGCCCAACCTCTTTTCCTCTTGAAAGAGTCGGGTTTCATCAACCCGTGTCTCTTTATTTTTTCTAGGATTCTCCGTTGGTCATCCTGAGTGTCGTGGTCATTGGGTCGGGGACCAGCCTGTTGCTTAGTTCTTAGCTAGGTCCTGCGCCCCACCGTTTCTCTCACCCGTAATTTTTTTAAAAAATCCCAAGTTTCTTTATCATTGAGCTGCGACTCAATGCTTCCCGATGATGGTCCTCCCTTTGTCGGTCGAAATGCTAATCTCGACAGATAAGCCAAGTTGTGCTCGCACCCTTTGCATTTTGAGATCCAGCATTTCCACAGATAAGCCGTGCTTCTCCCACACCCTTTGCTATTTGAGATCCAGCATTTCCACGGATAAGACGAGCTTCTCCTACACCCCCTTTTCCCTTTGAGATCCAACATCTCCACGGATAAGTCAGGCTTCTCCCGCACCCCTTTGCCGTTTTGAGATAAAAATCTCATCGGATAAGCCGGTCTTCTCCCGCACCCTCCATTTTTCTTCTTTTCGTAGAGATTCAGAGTCTCAACGGATAAGTCGGGCTCTTACCGCACTTTTCTTTTGTTTCTTATCGTAGAGATGCGAGTCTCAGTGGATAAGCCGCGCTCGTCCCACAGCTTTCTTTCGTTTCTTGCCATAGAGATTCAGAGTGTCGACAGATAAGTCGGGCTCCTTTCTCACCTTTATTTTTCTTCTTGCCATAGAGATTAAGAGTCTCGATGGATAAACCAGGCTGTTCCCGCACCTTAATTTTTATTGTTACCATAAAGATGAGAGTCTCGATGGATAAGCCGGGCTCCTCCTGCACCTTTCTTTTCTTTCTTGCCGTAGAGATGAAAGTCTTGACAGATAAGGTCGGCTTCCCCCGCACCCTTTATTTTTTTTCTTACCGTAGAGATTCAGAGTCTCAACGGATAAGTCAAACACCTCCCGCACCTTTATTTTTATTCCAGCTGTAGAGATTCAGAGTCTCGACGAATAAGTTGTGCTCCTCCTGCACCTTTATTTTTCTTCTTACTGTAGAGATTCAGAGTCTCAATGGATAAGTCGAGCTCCTCCTGCACTTTTCTTTTATTTTTTGCTGTAGAGGTGAAAGTCTCGACGGATAAGACGGACTTCTTCAACACCCTTCATTGTTCTTCTTGCGATAGAGATGCAAATCTTAACGGATTAGTCAGGCTTCTCCCGCACCTTTTTTGCTATTCGAGATCCAGAATCTCATCGGATAAGCTAAGTTTCTCCCGCACCCTCCATTTTTCTTCTTTTCCTAAAGATTCAGAGTCTCAATAGATAAGTCGGACTACTCCTGCACCTTTCTTTTATTTCTTGTCGTAGAGATGTAGGTCTCGATGGATAAGCCGAGCTCCTCCCACACCTTTCCTTTGTTTATTATCGTAGAGATTCAGAGTCTCGACGGATAAATTGGGCTCCTCTCGCACCTTTATTTTTCTTCTTGACATAGAGATTAAGAGTCTTAACGGATAAGCCAAGCTCCTCCCGCACATTTATTTTTCTTGTTGTCGTAGAGATGAGAGTCTCAACGAATAAGTTGGGCTCTTCCTGCATCTTTCTTTTGTTTCTTTCCGTAGAGATGAAAATCTCGACAAATATGTCGAGCTTCTCCTGCACCCTTTATTTTTCTTCTTGCTGTAGAGATTTAGAGTCTCGACAGATAAGCCAAACTCCTCTCACACATTTATTTTTCTTTCATCCATAGAGATTCAAAGTCTCGACAGATAAGTCGAGCTCCTCCGCATCTTTATTTTTCTTCTTGCCATAGAGATTCAGAGTCTCGACGGATAAGCTGGGCTCCTCCCGCACTTTTCTTTTATTTCTTGCTGTAGAGGTGAAAGTCTTTATGGATAAGTCAGGCTTCTTCAGCACCCTTCATTTTTCTTCTTGCCATAGAGATGCAAATCTCGACAGATAAGCTGGGCTTCTCCCGCACTCTTTTTGCCATTCGAGATCCAGAATCTCAACAGATAAACTGGGCTTCTCCCACAACCTTTTCTTTTCCCTCTTTGAATTTTTTTGAGTAAATCCTGAGGCATTGAGATGTTAGAATCTCAACATTTTTCTAAGCTAGGTTTTTCCCGTGACCTCCTCTTGGACCTAGAGATCCAGAATCTCGACGTTCCCCTTTTTTCATTTAAAGTCGGGTTTTACCACCCGCATCTTTGTTTCTTTTGCTTAGAATTTCTTGAAAAAATCCTGAGTTTCTTTATCTTCGAGCTGCGGTTCGATACTTCTTTTTTGTTTAAGGTTAATTTCATCACCCGCGCTTTTGTTCTCATTTTGAGTTTTATGTGCTCGATAGCCGGGTTTTGGTCACCCACCCTATTTTTTGTCGTAACTTTCTTACTCTAGTTTTCTCTTTTTCTGTGAGATCATCAAAATCCTTAAACATTTTAAATTACGATCTGATTCATTTCCTTCTCTCCTCTATCTATCAAGAGTTATTATTGCTTCATCAAACTCTGACATCACACTTGTCTAGACCCGATTGCCAAGTGGACGACTTAAAAGATTAGATTTTGATCTAGAAAACACAGTAATGGTAGGAGATGATGATACTAGTGTTGTATTGATCTGAACTTTGTCAGAGATGCAACGAGCTCTGAAGGGTATGACCCTCATGCTCCAAAATCAGACCTAGTCGCATGCTCAGTATCAGGAAGAAATCTGAGCCCTTCAGGTTAATCAGGTTTCAAGAAATCCATAGGATGGGGTATTTAATGACCCTATTTGGAAAGAAGATCAGTATGGTGCAGATCCTTTCAGGGATACACCTGCTGCTATTTTGCCTATTGCTATTTTACCCACTGCTGCTGCAATAGATCCTGCTTTAGCTCGAGAGGCCCTGCTCTCTGATTAATTGATAGGCTAGAAAAAATGTTGAGGAAGGCCAAAGGGGTAGAGCAGTATATGCTTAACATTCGAGGTCATTACCTCTTTCCCGATGCTAAGCTGCCCAACAAGTTTTAAAAACCCGACATGGAAAAATTTAATGGTACCGGGGATCCCCACATTCCCCTGTGGATGTACGTCAGTACCTTATCTCATATAGCCATCAACGACGAGTTGAAAGCACAACTATTCCAAAGGTTCCTCTTAGAGGCTACTCAATGATAGTTTCTATCCTTGGAAGCCACTAGAACCAGAACTTGGGAGGATATTGCTACTGTATTTATCGGACAGTATAATTATAATATCCAGATGGACATCATAGCAAGGGAGCTGGAGACCACCAAATAAAAAGTCCATAAAAATTTTGAAGAATTTATGACCTGCTAGAGGGGTAAAGCAATGAAGATTACGAACCGGCGTACAGAAAAGGAATGGGTTCGGATGGTAGTAAAAACTTGCAACCCCAGTTTAGAAAGTACCTCATCACTCAGCAGCTCATGTCCTTTGAGCAACTATTTGATGTGGGAATCCAAATTGAGGATGCCCTCTAGGCTGGGAGATTGAGAGAACAAAAGCTAGCACAAGTCAGTAGAAACCTAGGAGGCTTTATCTGAATCAGAATAGCTACCCAACCAACCAAGCCAGACATGACCTTCCCCCCAATAACATGTCGAGAGCATCAGAGGTTAACCTTCTTAACCCTCAGCCAGGGCTTACTGGACCATCATTTCCACCCAGACCTCCCCGGAGGGTATTCACTCAGCCGAGTGTACCGCTCTCTATATTATTTATAAGGTTGATGGAGAAAGGGCATCTTAAGCCCCTTGATCTAATGTCTCTTCCTGATCCACTCCCAATTAGATTTAATATCATATTGTATTGTGCCTACCATCAGGGTACTGGGCATGCCATCAACAATTGCTTAAAGCTTTGGCACACGATTCAGAATTTAATCGATAACATGGTGATCCTGGCCCCAACGTCAGTCAAGCCTAAACCATATCCATATAGTTTCACCCCACTATAATCCTAGTGTCTAAATCTACCCGGAATAGGCTGCCAGACCAAGTCCACCTTTTCCAGAAGAGAATTCTCTATGCTCTTTGGATGCAGAGGGGACTTTGTTTGTAAAGGAGAATGGTCTAGTAAAACTGGAGGACACAAAGGAAATGCTAGAAGAGTGGGGCAACATGCTTGCAAATGAAGAGGTGCACGTGGAGTTCACCTTTTATAATCCAAATATAAAAACCGACAACGATGGCTGGCTCTTTTCGGATGAATTAGAGAATGAAGGCACAAAGAATCAGTCAGAAGGAAGTGGGGGTTGAAACAACCCCAATGATGATGACATTTCTACTTATGGCACCTAACCAGAAGACAGTGTAGAATAGGAAGACACAGACGAACCGAAAAAGGAATCGGAGAGGAGTCCAGAGAATAGAGGATTAGGAACAGGACCAGGACCAAGGAAAGACTCAAAATTAGAACCCGAGAAAGAGTTTGATAGTTAGTCTCAAACTGGGTCTGAGAAAGGTCGAGAATCGAACAATCTGGAAAATAGAAATGAGAAGAGGGAAGCTGAAAATGTGAAAGAAATTGGGCCCACTGATATTAAAATTACCAAGAATTTGAATAGGAGCAGAGGCACGTAGAATGCTGACCTAAATATCACGTCTAAAGAAAGGAAAGGTATCCTAGACCGTTTCATTATCGATAGTGATATTTGGGAATACTCAAGGCCTGATGACATTTGAAAAGAAGAAAAATTATGGGCGGTGAGGGAAATAAACCACCAAGAAGCAAAGGAAAGAAAAGAATAGGGTTCGACCCCAAAAGACAGTTCAGAAACTGGCACAGACAATCCAGCAACCAATAAAGGGAAAGAGAAAGAAAGTAGTAGAAGATGACTTATGGGGACCTATCTGAGATAAATAATGCTTCAGATCTATGAGATGGTCTGTGGGATTCCAAAGAAGAGGTCCAACATTTGACCAGGAGTGGAAGACACTTTAAACCCGCTTACCGAGAGAAAGGTGAAGCCATCCAACCCATAGTGGAAGCCAGAGAAGAAGCTGATGTTGTACTGAAACAGCTTAAGAACATTCAGGCTAACCTGAGTATTTGGGGTCTACTGATGGCATCCCGCGAACATAGGCAAGTCGTACTAAGGGCTCCCAAAAAAACCAACTTCTCTATTGAAACTAATCCTCAACAGCTGGTAGGAATGTTTGCTCCTACTCGGCTGAACAATGTCATTGCTTTCACATAAAAGGATCTTTCCGCCGAAGGACCTCTACACAACAAGCCCCTCCATATAATAGTTAAGTGCCTCGAGAAATGGGTACCTATGGTTTTGATCGATAATAGGTCAGCACTGAATGTATGCCTACTCAGAACAGTGCACTACCTCAGGTTAAAAGAATAGGACTTCACGCCAACTACCTAGGGGGTATGAGCATATGATAATACCTGCATGAACGTGCTGGGGATAGTCAAGTTCGCTGTTATCATAAGACCCACTAAAAATGAGATAGAAGTTCACGTGTTGGATGTGCCAGCCTCCTTCGATCTGTTGTTAGGTCGACCTTGGTTGCATGACCCCAATGTATAAGCACATCCACCCTCCATCAAAAGGTCAAAATGATAAGGGATAGGTCTATTCTGACTATTTTTAGTGAATCAATCATCCAATCAACTACCATTGATGGCACCCTTTGCTTGGAATACTATATAGGGAGGAAAATCTCACTCTAAGTGGTTTTGAATTTGATAAATTTGCAGCAATTCAGACTTTGATGGCTGGAGAGTAGCAATAAATAAAACCTCAAACGATAATAAATATGGGCAAAATGATGTACTTCCCAGGCCTAGGGCTTGGAAAAAGCCAACGAGGCATAACGAAACCGATAGATGTTCATGGCAATAGCCATACCTTTGGTCTGGGATACGAGTCCATACCTGAGGAATTCATTCAAAAAGAGGCAGAGGCAGAGAAGAAGGCACATGCTAGGAGAAGCAATGAAGAATATTTGGCTCCGATGCCGGCCTATAGGCCTCTGAATAGGCAGTTTGTAAAAGAATGCATGACTTTCCCGTTCTTTATATTTTTAGAACCATGGATTGACGAGGGGTCTGTGCAGAAGACACCCAGACTGGAAATATTCTTTGAATATCAGTTGACAGACAATGAGCCCAAGAAAGACGAGATAGAGAACGAGGGCATGGTAGAGAAAGCGCGCACGAAATAATGGATCAAGGATCTAGAGGAATTCACATTGAGGTCGCTCTTTAAAGAAGGAGCAACTCGATTAAACGCGAAGGAAGACACAGAGGCGATCAACATACTAGGTAGTGACGAGCCAGTCGACTGTTCTAACTTAATAGCGAACGAGAATAGGTTTGTAATAGATAATTGGGCTTACGAAGATAATGTTTTGGATGTTGTAGATAGTGAGTCAGAGTTAGAGTCGGACTCGTCTGCATCTAGTCATCTACTGACTCAGAGTCCAGTGGTGAGTCCACCGGGCACCCACCTGTTGGGGTGTCTTGGCCTTTTATGGAGAACTCTTCTGGTTACCCTGCTCTACTTCTATTTGAATGTTTCATTTCTGACTCAAATGATTTTAACGGGACCGTTCCCCGAAAAATAAAACTTTTTATTGAAAAAAGAAGAGATGCGCGCTAAAACCCTTAATTAAATAAACTTTTTCAATAAACCTGGGTACTAAGAAGGATCCCCAATTGGTCCAGATCAGTTATGCTTTATCAAATGATGAACGTGAGCCATTAATCAAACTAATAAAGGAATTTAAAGATGTCTTCGCATGATCATACGCAAACATGCCCAAAATTGATCCAGAAATCGTCTAGCACAAAATTTCCCTCTACCCCGTTGTCAAACCAGTAAAACAAAAACTTAGACATGTAAGACCCAACTGGGCCATCTAAATCAAGAAGAAAGTTACCAAGCAAGTGAATGCCAACTTTCTTCACGTGACAGAGTACCCCGAGTGGGTTGCTAATATTGTCCCTGCACCAAAGAAATATGATCGTGTGCGAGTTTGTGTTAACTTCAATGATTTAAACAAGAAAACTCCCAAAGACTACTTCCTTCTACCACACATAGACATCCTTGTGGATAACATTGTTGGCCATGCCCGGCTATCATTTATGGATGGATTCTCAAGATACAACCAGATCCTCATGGCCCCAGAAGACAAAGCAAATACTATGTTCCGACACCGTGGGAGACGTATTGTTATCGCGTTAGGCCTTTCAGTTTGAAAAATGCAAGAGCCACGTATCAACGTGCTGCAACGGCATTACTCCATGACATGTTACATAAGAAAGTGGAAGTATATGTTGACATTATGATTGTCAAATCCAAAGACCGTGAAGGATATATCCCAACCTTGGAGAAATTTTTCAAGAGAATCTGAAAGTTTTGAATGAGGCTAAACCCACAGAAATGTGCTTTTGGAGTTACTGTCGGAAAAATGTTAGGATTCATCACTACCCAAAGAGGGATAGAGGTGGACCCTTCCAAAATTATGACGATTTTAGAAATGCCTCCCCCGAAGACAGAGAAAGAAGTTAGAGGATTTCTTGGGAAAAATTAGTTCATTAGTCACTTTATCTCGAAGTTGACTACAACTTGTGAATGTCTTTTTCGTTTGCTCATAAAGAATACAAAATTTCAATGGTATAAACATTACTAGAATGCCTTTGAACCTATCCAAGAGTACTTCTAAAAGACTTCGGTGCTTTTCCCTCCGGAACCAACAAATCGTTAATTTTGTACCTATTTATTACCTGAGCAAGAAGATGCCAGATTGTGAAGCCCGATACATGCTACGAGAGAAAACTTGTTGGGCTTTGGTGTGGTCATCAAAGAAGTTACGATACTATATGCTGACATACCCAGTAGTGTTGATCTCTAGAATGGACCCGCTTAAGTACCTATTCGAAAAGCCCACATTGAAAGAAAGATTGGCCCGATGGTTACTTCTATTGGCCGAGTTCGAATTACACTACAAAACCAGAACATCGCTAAAAGGATGAGCCTTAGCAGAATTCTTGGCTGATCATCCAGTTGAGGGACAAGAAGACTCAGATTTTTAGTTTTTCGATGAAGACGTGTTGAATATTGAGAATGAGGTATGGATGTTATATTTTGACAGCACATCCAACCCATACGATTATGGCATCGAAATATTGCTTGTCACTTTAAATGATTTACATGTTCTATTAGCCTATAAATTAAACTTTGAGGTCACCAACAATCAAGACGAATATGAAGCGTGTATCGCCGGGATGGAAGCTACCTTGGAATTAGGAGCAAGAAAATTAGAAGTGATTGGAGATTTCACCTTAGTCTTCTCCCAAGCCAACAGGAAATAGAAAGTTAAGGAGGAAAAATTGATAGCGTAATACTAGGGGCTCGACTAACTTATTCTTTGTTTTGAGGAAGTCATTTTCATCTATGTACCTCGATTTCAGAATAAGTTTGCTGATGCCATTGTCACTCTTGCCTCCATGATTGACATACCCACAAATGCCAAAATAAAGCCTTTAGTGATTGAATAGAGGAGCATGAGACCATACCAAGTTACAGTCTTAGAGTGAGAAATAGGATATGGTTTTCCATGGTTCCATGACATCTGGAACTTTATTGAGGAGGAAACAATATCCAGAAGATGCCAGTGAAAATGACAAGAGAGCCTTTAGAAGATTACCAGCTCAATTCGTCATCTGTGGTGGAAAGCTTTACAAAAGGGCTTATTTGGGGTGAACAAGCTTTGTGTAACAACTGAAGAAGGTCAAAAAATCATGAAAGAAATACACGGAGTCTGCGGACCTCACATGAACGGGATAATGTTGGCCAAAAAGATTTTGCGGTAAAGCTATTTCTAGGTGAAAATGGAGATGGACTGTGTCAGGTTCGTCAAAAGATGCCGTAACTGCCAAATCCATGCAAATTTGGTACATCTTTCACCATTAGAACTATATAGTATGACATCTCCTTGGCCATTCTCAGTCTGGGAATGGACATCATTGGAAAAGTCACACCAAAAGCTTTGAACGAATATGAATTCATCTTAGTAGCCGTTGACTATTTCACTAAATGGGTCGAGGCTGCTTCCTTTTTAGTCCTCAAAGATTCTTACGTGGCTAAGTTTATCAAGCATAAAATCATCTTTCGATACGGTGTTCCTCATAAAATTATATCAAATAATGGATCTCACTTCTAAGGGGAAGTACTAGATTTGCTGGAAAAGTATAGAATCATCCCACATAAGTCATCCCTGTACAGACTGCAGACCAACGAAGTAGTCGAGGCGGTAAATAAGAACATTAAGAGAATCCTGCAAAGGACAATAGAAACCAGTAAGGATTAACCGGAAAAGTTTCCATTTGCCCTTTGGGGATACAAAAGGTCAATCTAAGCCTCGACAGGAGTCACCCCGTACTCTCTAGTATACGGGATGGAAGATGTTCTACCCGTAGAATTAGAGATTCTTTCTTTTTGAGTAATAGCAGAATGCAGTGTACCAGAAGCAGAATGATAGAGGGATCATTTCGAGAACTTTCTTTTGTTTGATGAAAGAAGACTGAGGGCACTCTTTCATGTTCATTGCTATTAGAAAAGGATAGTGCGGGTATTTAACAAAAATGTCAAAACCTATAATCTCAAGGAATGAGACTTAGTGCCCAAAGAAACTCGAGCCCCTATCTTTCATCCAAGAGGAAAATTCAGACCAAATTTGGTTTCGCCATATATAATCAAAGCCATTATGATAGGAGGAGCTATTATTATTATAGATTTGGACGGAAACACTTTCAATACCCTAACTAATTTGGACCAACTCAAAAAGTACTACCCTTAAAAAAAGATATGAAGATAAGAGAGGCTCGCTGCGTTAAAAACTAGTGAAGCAAACAATCCAGGCAAAAGTAAGAGCAACCCACAAGGTTAAAGACCCAAAAGGATAGGTGTGCCTCCGTGAGCATCTGGGTCTGCTGCCTCACTAAGATCATCAGATCCAAAATAATAGTGAGGCAATCCTCCATGAAGGCTTGGAAGGCCTGAGGATAAACCTAAAATGAGCCAAGAGAAGCAAATATTAGACGGACTGAGATATTTAGTTAAAACAAAGAGAGCCATAAAATAAAGAGAGAAAAGTAGGAAGTACCTGCTTATCCTCACCACCAAGGCGTATCTCCGGTACTACGAGAGCGGGAATAGGAATGGAACACAGATACTCATAGGAAAATGTGTCCACTACCTGAGGTAGTGGCAGAAAGAAAGGAGCAACTAAACCCTGAGCATTAGCAGTGTGAGCACCGACAGTAGTAGAGGCAGCTCGAGTAGTCGCAACAGCACCACCAGCAGTAGGAGCGACACGACCACAAGCCATAAGAGGAACCTAAGATGTTGAGGGCTCTCCGGTTTGCACCTTTACAGGCTGGATGTGTCATGCATCATCCCGAGGCACCGGGAATGGGACGTTAGGGAACAAGATTAAACTGTCTTACCCCTCATCTTCAATCCGAATTGCATTAACATACAAGGAATCCTTCATATTTTGTTTTCTCTTTACATAACATAACTTGCATTACATAGAGGCTCACTGGCCACTAACAAATACATTGGTTACAACTCAAGATAAAAACATCTGGTGGACTATATCTGCATAGACCCTAATCCAACCTATTCTTGCAGCGGACTAGGCCTACGCACATCGTTCGCCTGTACTTGTTACAAAGATCCGTGTGGGGTGAGCTATGATCCACGTGCTCACCAATCACTAGCAATGGTATTATAAATAGCACAATGGAATAAAATAGTTCATCACTTTAAAATAGATAACTTTTTGCAAAAACATAACTTTTATCACAAAAGGTTCCATGTTTCATCTTTCCATAAATCACCTGATAAGAGTGTTTTCCAAAACTTAATTCACTTATGATCTTTTGTTACTTTTCATATTCATTTCATTATTTCTGTTAGAAAAGCGTTGTTCATCATTTTTCTGTTCATTATCTTTTGACAGAAAATGTTTTATTTTATCATCATTCACCTCTCAATGGAGGAATTTCATAGCCATAACATCATCACCTATCAGTGGAGGATTTTCCAACAATCGCCTCTCAGTCAAAAATTTTCAATAACCACCTCTCAACCAAGGATTTCCATTTCTATTTTCGTTTATTCACTTAGTAGTGGTAATATATTTAGCCATTTATTAATCATCTTTTTTCATAAAGTTTTGGGTTGTATTAACCTCCCAACCAGGAGTTATAGCAGTACTGCGTCCCCAAATATCCCATCTACTCAGTGGACAGTGCTAAGGAGTATTCGCCGGTTCTACTTAACACTGCTCAGTGGTAGAGCTAACACATCACATGAAACCTTTGTGCGGTATACCCATCACATGAAACTTTTGTGCGGTATACCCATCACATTAAACCTTTGTGCGGTATACCCATCACATGGCCCACACCATGTAGATATCAAGACTATCATGATACACATAATGTATCCATTAATCATTTTATCCAAACTTTTATTTAAGTTTTCTAACAAAGTGTTCATAAATCTTTTTGTAAAACCTTCATAGCCTTTATAAGTTAATTTCCATTTTCGTATCAATTAATTTGTCTTCCACGTTTACTCAAAACGTCTTATAATTAAGTCATATTATCATGGTTCTCATACTGTACTATATGCTCAAGGATTCATTTCGTAAATTATTGAACATTTCAAAAGAATTTTCATAATTCTCACAACTTAGTATATCAATTAACTTGCCTTTTTCATTTGCCCAAGTAACTTATATGATTATTATTCTCATGTTCTAGTCTATATTCAACATCCTTTTACAAAATATTAAGTTCAAGTTCCAAAATAAGTTTATAAATTATTTCATAAAACATTGGTTCACAAATATCGTTTCTTTCGCAAGTAATATCATCGTTTAATTTCATAAAAAATCATACTTCTATTATGTTCCAAAATATATGTTCATAAGTCATTTCATAAAATACGACTTCACAAACATAGCTTTTTTTCACAGGTAAAACAACCATTCATTTTCTAAAATCATATATCATGAAAGCATAAGAAATTTAACCATTCAAACATTCATAATATCAAGCCAGTGATAAGGAATCCCACCTTGAATGAGCTTGACTCAAACAATGTCCTCCAGTTCACTCCGGATCTTCGGTTCTCATATAACCTAGACATAGATTCGATCGATACTTAACTTCGTTATTTAAAGTAACTCATGCATGCTTGTAGAGATGTGCATGTGAGGTCTTCATCTTTTCAAATACCTCTTATATAACCACTTTTGGTACCTCAATGGTCTCCAAGATCCCTAACTTAGGTTTAAGCACTTAGATTTTCTTAAAGTTCTCTCAAATTATATTTTCCTTCATTTCCAAATTCTGTACCACCTATTTAAAATTATGGAAATATTACAGAAGCTATAATAGGGTGTTAGATACATTTTCGATGTAGAACCCGAGAGCCATAGGTCAACAGAAATGCCGCTAAAAATTCATGGGGAAGAATCTGTCTAAAAACATCCATGTTTGGGAAAATCCATTCTTCTCCAAATACTTCTGATGAAAGTGAGCTTTATCATTTTTGGGTGAACCTAAACCTTTATACATCATATCCCATATAGGGCACATCTCTAGGGGATTATTGTGAAATTAATTAAAATACCTCAAAGTGGTCTGTTATTTTGCAATCTTGACGCAGAATGTTCAAAAATGACATAGGGTTCTAAAATATATTTTTGGGTCCAACAATAAATCACACATGTTAATAACATGCTAACCTAACTCATTTGAAAATAGATTTTCAGTTAGGCATTGTTTGGCTAGCACGCAAAATCTGAGATAGGCTTTTAAGTTCACTATTTTTCCATTTTCTTGAGGTTCCTTACTCCATTTTTCTTTTCTACCCTCTTATCCATGCAAGATTAATTTTTATCCAAATTAAAATTAATTTTTATGCTATCTTAGATACTTCTACTAACTTTTCCATAGGTCTCCATTTATTTCTCCATCATGATCTTGAATCAAGAAAGTTTCTCTTTTTTAGATTCAAGATCCTTCTCCTATGTTCTTCCGTGCCCTTATCTTGTTTTTGTTTGAAGAGGGATGATAGGTGTAAGATGACTTTAGAACATTAAAGAAGATTTTTATGAACCTCTTACTTGATAACTTCTTGGTGGAAGAATGGATGAACCAAGCTTTAAATTTTTCCTTCATTTCTTTCTTTCTTTTCTTTTCTTCCTTCTTCTTTCTTCTTTCTTCTTTCTTCTTTCTTCTTTCTTCTTCTTTCTTCTTCTTTCTCTTTTTTCTTCTTCTTTATTTTCTCCAATGAGGGACCAAAAAAATTCTAGAGAGGGAGTGGCTTTGAGCAAATAAATTTTCATGTTGGGAGAACCCTCCTATTTATAGGCAAAGATTTGGGCTGAAAAAACCATTTTATCCCTCATTTAGTTTCCATCCAGTTTCTAGTTAGATTCTTTGTCCCTCTAGTTTGATTCATTCCCAACTAAATCATGGACTCCAAGATATCTAACACCATGTTATGTTGGAATAATTTATTTTTCTTAAGCCTTAAGGCCTTGTTTGGTTTAGTGGGGAACACATTCCCTAAAATTAATGGTACTTTTGATAAGAATTTTATTTTTATTTTTCTTTTATTTTATTTATATCCCATCACTTCTTCTCTCATCACATCATCTTTCATGTTCATCCTACTATTCATTGAAGACTTTTAATGCCTTGATGAGTTGGCAAAACCATCTTTCCAAGCAACAATCCTTTCATGTCTTTTTATTTTATTTTATTTTTATTTTCTTTTTCTCAAACAAAATAGTCACATCACTCTTTCTTCCAAGGGACTTTTGGTGTAGAGCTTCTAGAAGGCTCTCGCTCTATATATTTTATTATTTATTTTAATAATTTATGATAATTAAATTGGGTTTGGGCTAAAATTAATGTTTTGGGTCAAATTTCAAGTTTTTGGTCTAACTTTGATTTGGGCTTGCTATCTAATTTATTGGGCCACAATTAATATAATTGAGCTCAAATATTTATTTATATTGGGCCCCATAATATTTAGCCCAAAGCCCTAATTAAATTTCTCTATTGGGCTTCTCAAAGTTTGGGCCTCATTTAGGTCTTCCATGAATTTCCTTCTTTTGAACTCTTAATTGAGTTATTTAGTTTATGATTTTTTCGGGCCCTTATAGTTGGCCTTAGCCTCATTCTCTTCCCAAAATTTTATTTAAATTTTTAGACTTGAGGAGTTCCTAGGCCTTACTTGCCCCATTTTGGTTTTCTACGTCTTTTTCGCATTTCGTAAAACTTTCTAACTTGAACTCTCTTTTCAAAAAATTCTATGTTCAGAATTATTTGGACCCGTTTTATCTATTCCACCTTTCTAATTTTATCCTATTTTATATTCTATGCATTCATCCCTTTGTTCATAGGGTTCAAATGTTATTCCTCAAAGCGTAGCATCTTCGTTCTAGGTTTAGCATTTAGGAATCGTGTTGAGAAAAGTGGGGTATCACAGGATGTCCATCGGACGCATCAAGAAGTCGCGAGCAAAGGTGGCATACTACCCCTTGACTAGGAAATCTCCAGTCGCGAAGTCGTACATCACCTCGACGACATCATCGAATGACATGGTGTGTGTCGACCTCATACTCAGTGGAGGTGACTAAGGGACCCAAAAATGGGCTAGCCTCATCAGATCGTGACCGACACGACCCTTCATGCCCTCCCACATGCGCCAGCGCACCTGAAAGAAAAATGAACCAAGCATAGGTTACATATAATAAAAATCACCAAAAGAGAGTCAAGCATGTGTGATATTGAAATAGAAGATATCTGTGAAGAGGATAGGCGATCTATATGGAGACAGTACGCAGTTAGGTTCTTCACATCCTCCTTTCCTCCTGTGTACTCTGACCCCACCGCGTCGCCCTCGGGATGATCTAGGGATCAGGGTGAGTATTTTCTGGAGCCGGTAGCCCTAGAAACTCGCAGGCCCAGAGCTATAAATAAAAAAAAAGAAGATAAAATAAAAAAAAGATAAAACAAATAGAATAAGTGTTAGGCTGGGTCAATAAGGACTGAAGTACAAATACACTAAAGGACAAAGAATGTGATCAAGATCATACCTCCTAAATCCGCTAGTAGCGGGTAACAGAAATATCCTTGGCTCGACACACGAATCACAGGCTCGTGTACAATGTGACTAAAGTTGCTCCTCCCCAGTCGAAAGATGACATCGAGCGAAGATCGTGGAAGGATCCAAGGTTGTAACGGCCCGAAATTCCCGAGTCGTTAAGAGACATAATAATATTAAATAGGGTTATACTAAGACAACCATCGCACACTTGATTAATATTTAACATATATTAGTAGTACTTGTTCTTACAATACACATCGTTTTCCCTGTGTTAAGTATTACATGCCAACAAAAAGAGACTCAAATTTAATAGAAATTGAAATCTAAGCTTAGCCATGGTTCAGCGCACTCTTCTTCTTGTTCAGCCGGAACAAATCATTCCTCCACACCTTGCATGAAACGCCGTGAGCTGCAAAGCCTAGAAAGAAATTTTTGAACCAAATATTTCTACATTTAAATACATACACAGATATAACAGAAAATGATATGTGAAAATGATGTAAATTCTAATACACGTCCAGGACTCCTTTATGCCGAAAGGATCCGATGAAACTTACCACCCAACCCATAACACATGAACTTAAACTCGAGAAAATATACCGCCAGACAGTCGAATACAATACCCCACAGCACCCCCGTGATTCACAATAGATTACGTATCCACTGGTTCAACGAAAGCTCTGGGTAGGACAGATCAGAAAGACCCACCATATCACACCATGAACCGTAGCCGAGTGACATACTCAACTAGCTCATATATGCCCCAATGACGGCGGGGTACAACCAGGCGAACCACCCCATTACCACCGTCCATCTGAGTCCCTGACCGCTGCGCTAAAATCTTAGTTCGACACGGTGCACCACTAAATACGATACACAACCACTGGTCATATCATGGAAGGGAACCGCCCTCTCCATCACACAATCACAACCAAAGTCACCTCCACGTGAACTTGACAATAACAACACAAAGTCCAACCGAAATTAAACCTAGCCGTGCTAGACACAAGGTTACACCCCACCCAAGACTCGGTTCATGCATGAGAGATGTCATGACATAAGATGATATCATAAACCAAGCATTCCAGCCATAAATAAACATTTAAACTCATGGTTGATGCTTAAACAAGAAAAAAACAAGACCTAGGGACCATGGAGTATCAAATAACTAGCATAGTAGAACAGAGAACAATTCCAGATTCTGTCACAGAGGTTCTAAAGTACTTTAAAATTATCAAACGTCCATGAAGACTTCTAAAATTTTATAGAGGACTAAATAAAGGTGTTATCTACATTTTTCATGAAGCTACCAAAGTCTAGATGTGAACAGAAAAGGGTCCAAAATTTAGTTTAACAGGGGATGTCGAAATAGGGACCTGTTTGGACAAAATAGTATATCTCAAAATTTACAAACTGAAAGTGACTTCTGTAAAATGGGAATGATTCTAGACTCTGATATCTATCTCTGGATATGTGGATCAACTTAAGGGAATTTTTGTGGAGAGAGATATGATGGTTCAAAGTTGGCTAACAATCTGCCTCAACCGTCGCAGAAACTTCTAAAATGTTAAAGGGGGTCAAAAATTCATTTTAAATCTTAACCAAAATTATTACATTCTTAAACCATCATAAAGAAGCTATGTTAAAAACATGTTTCCATTTAGACCATGTTTGGTTCCCACGAAAATAGTTGAAAGTGTTTTATTTTAGTTCTGCTACATTCTGTTTTTCATGTTTTCAAAATTTCGTCATCAACTCCTATTTCTACCCAATGAGGCATACCCAAAACACATCAAAACAACATCATATATGCATATAAAGGTTCACATTAAGTTTCTACAATATTT
>JAUTBS010105269.1:0-12812 GCA_032361285.1 Aequorea victoria | reverse complement strand
GCGGCGGCGCCGGCGATGCCGTGATGGGCCATGTGGCCGGCGATCGCGCCGACGATGGCGCCCTTGATGCACCCGCGGGCCTCGGCCTGCGGCGCGGCGAACGTAAGCGCGGCGCCGGTCATCAGGGCGGCGGCGAAAAGCGTCTTCATTGTGGGTCAGTCCTCCCGATTGAGTGCGCTCTGAACGGCGAAGCTTGGCCCGGCGTTCCTTGGCTTGAAGTATGAGAAGGTTGGGAGGGGCGGCGCGGGATTCGTCGCCTGCGGCGCCACGTCGGATTGCAAGACGAGCCTATCGTTACTGCCTTCTTTTGCCTACTTCACCTTCGGCGCGCAGCGTGCAACGATTGCACGCGTATATGGATGTCGCGTAATTTTGCGGGGGTGCGTGATGCGGCGGATTGCTCTGGCATTGCTTGCCACATTGTCGATGCCGCTCGCGACCTACGCCGCCCCGCCAGGCTTCTACGAGGCGCAGGCCAAGTTCGAGGGCGTGTTCAACGTCAGGCTCCGGCAGTTGGTGCAGCTCGACCTTATCGCCGGCGGCTATTCCAACGCGGTGCCGACCGAGCATTTCACGACCCGCACCTTCAAGGCGGTGCAGCAGTTCCAGGCCGACAACGGCTACGCGCCGACGGGCCGGCTCGACGGGCCGCAGATCGACCGTCTCGTGCAGGTCTCCAACGGCCCGCTCGGGCTGTGGGGCTTTCGCAAGGTTGTCTTCCCCGGCCGCAGCGCGACGATCTGGGTGCCGGAGGGCCTCGGGCTCGACGAGAAAGACAACGGCACCGGCCTGCACTACAGCGATCGGCAGAAGCGGCTGTGGCTCGACTTCGTCGCGGTCGGCGGCAAGTCCCTGCCGGGCGTGCACGACGGCCTGCTGGCCGACCAGGCGCGCAAGGGCTGGGAGCTGCACTACCAGGCGATGAAGAACGAATGGTTCGTAATCTCGACGACCTCGCCCAACGGCCACGACCATTATTACCGCTACCACCAGGACGGCGACGCCGTCGTCGGCTTCGCGCTGGAGTGGGACAACGCCGCCGGCAACGTCAACGCCGAGCGCATCGCGGTGATCGATTCCGCCGTCCTCGGGGCGTCGCTGAAGGGCGAGTTCTTCGTCGATCCGCCGGGCGGCGTGGCGCAGGCCGCCGCCCCGCCGCCGGTCGAGCCGCAGCCGGCCGCGCGCGAGACGACGCCGGAGCCGCCGCGAGCGAAGGATACCGTGACGACCGGCACCGCCTTCTTCGTCTCCGACGACGGCTACCTTGTCACCAACGCCCATGTCGTCGCCGAATGCACCAGCGTCATGGTGAAGACCGACGATGGGCAGGTGCACGAAGCCGCGCGCACCGCCACCGATACGACCAACGATCTCGCGATCCTCAAGCTCTCCCTGCCGCCGGGCCAAGCGCCGAAGCGGGTCGCCGCGCTGCGCATCGGCACGCGGCTCGGCGAGGGCGTGGAGGCGTTCGGCTTCCCGCACTCCGACCTGCTCTCGAGCTCCGGCAACTTCACGCTCGGCAACGTGTCGGCGCTGACCGGGCTGAAGGACGACACGCGCTACCTGCAGGTCTCAGTCCCCGTTCAGGCCGGCAATTCCGGCGGCCCGCTGCTCGACGGCTCCGGTAAGGTCGTCGGCGTGGTCTCGGCCAAGCTTGACGCCGTCAAGATGGCCTCGGCCTCCGGCGACCTGCCGCAGAACGTCAACTTCGCTGTGAAGAGCGCGGTAGTCGCCACCTTCCTCGATGCCAACCGGGTGACGTACAGGACGGGCGCGCCGGGCGGCGCGGCGATGCAGCCAGCCGACATCGCCGACGCGGCGCGGGCGATGAGCGGGTTTGTGGTGTGTCGGTGAGGGGTTGAAGCCAGCGAGCCTCCTGGTTCGAGACGCGCCTGCGGCGCTCCTCACCATGAGGGGCCGGGATGCGGCTGATGTCGATTGATTGGCAAGCACACCGCCCGGCCACCCCCACCACCCTCATGGTGAGGAGCCGCGCAGCGGCGTCTCGAACCAGGAGCTTGAGATCCTCGACCTTTGAGAGCTGACCCAATGGACGGCGCCTCGCTCTACATCCTGCGCTGCGCCGACGGAAAGCTCACCATCGGCCTCACACGCCGCGAGGTCGACGAGCGCGTCAGCGAGCACGCCCAGGGCCTTTCCGCCTTCACCCGCCCGCGCCGCCCCGTCGCGCTGATCTTCTCCGAGCACTATCCGTCGATCACCGACGCCATCGCCGCCTAGCGCCGGATGAAAGGCTGAACCCGCGCCAAGAATCTCGCCTACGTCGTCGCCGAATGGGAGCGCCTGCACCACCTCGCCCGACGCCGCACCTCGTCGCGCGACGAGGCTGCAGCCAACGAGCCTCCTGGTTCGAGACGCGCTCCGCGCTCCTCACCATGAGGTTGTCGAGGCAACGGCACGACAGCACTGCCCCAAGCCGCCTCTTCGACCCTCATGGTGAGGAACGCCGCAAGGCGCATCTCGAACCAGGAGTTCGTTAGCTCCAGGCTCCAGCGCGCTCGCCTCAAGGCCACAACCGTCCTTCGCGACTTGCGTCGCGTGAGGCGTCGAAGAGGTGGAGAATGGCGATGACCTCGCCGGCCTTGGCCAAACCATGGACGCGTGCGACGAGGACGTCCCGCGCCGCCTCCGACCAGACGACGGCCCGCTCGGCGGCCGCGCCCTCGTCCGCGACGGGCGCCGCCTTCACCAGGCGCGCGACGGCGGGGTGCGGCGTGACCTTGCTCTCCCGCACGTCAGCCTGGCCGCGGGCGATCGCCGTCGCGGCGTCTGACGGCATAATGGACCCTCTGCTAAGATCGGGCAATCATGCTAGCACGTCTCGCCTCAAGGCCTTGAGCGAGAAGACGTACGCGCCATTCGAGACCGGCCGGAGCAGGTCGAAGAGAAGGTTGACGTGAGCAGGTCTTTAGAACTTGTTAAAATTTGAAAACACAAAAGCCGATTCCCGGGCAATTATCCCGTTTACAAACCGGAGGTCATGGCGTAGGGTGAAGCCAGATTTCGAGGCTTCCCATGTCCATCAATTTGACCGACCCGATCTTCAACGACGAAGACGCCGCGCGGACATACTTCGAAGGCATTCGCTGGCCTGACGGCCCGGTCTGCCCCCATTGCGGAGTGGTGAACGAGGCGACCGCCCTCAAGGGCAAGGCGACCCGTCCCGGTGTCTACAAGTGCCGACCTTGCGGCAAGCAATTCACGGCGACGGTCGGAACCGTCTATGAGCGTTCGCACATCCCGCTGCACAAGTGGCTGCTGGCGACGCGCCTGCTGTGCTCTTCAAAAAAGGGCATGTCGGCGCATCAGCTCTGGCGGATGCTTGGTTTTGGTTCCTACAAGACCGCGTGGTTCATGGCCCATCGCATCCGCGAGGGCATGACCGACGAAAGCCACAAGTCAGAGGGCGGCCTCGGCGGCGCCAACAAGGCCGTTGAGGCGGACGAGACCTTCGTAGGAGGGAAGGCCCGCAATCGCGCCTACCGCGAGCCCGCGAAGAAGAAGGCCGTCTTGTCCCTGATCGAGCGCGACGGCCGGGCGAAGTCCTTCCACGTCGCCAATGTGACGGCGGAGAGTGTGCGACCGATCATCGTGACGAACGCCAACCGCGCTTCGATCCTGATGACCGACGAAGCGGTGATCTATCCCAAGATTGGCCGTGAGTTCGCTGGGCATCACACAGTCAATCACAGCGCCAACGAGTACGCCCGTCTCGGCGGGTACATCGGCATCAACGCCAGAGAGAACTTCTTCTCGATCCTGAAGCGAGGCATCACCGGCGTCTATCACAGCGTCAGCGAAGCCCATCTGCATCGCTACCTCGCCGAGTTCGACTTCCGCTACAACAACCGCTCCGGCCTTGGCGTCGAGGACACCGAACGCGCCGAGCGCGCGGTGCGCGGCATCGCCGGGAAGCGGCTCACCTATAATCAGCCTAATTCATCCGCCGCCTAAGAAGAAGGTTTGGGAGCCAAGCAAATGATAGATTTCTCAGGACCGCCGCCACGCTCGGAAAAAATCGTAGTCAGCGTGCCTGAATATCTCGCCGTCAAGACGATGGTAATGGCGCTCATTGCTGAAAGAGCGGCAACCTTAAACGCCGACGGACAAGATGGAGCGAGTTGGGCAGCCGCGATGAGGCAAACCGTCGTTGACGCGCTCGCTAGCGCTCCCGTCGTCACCGGCGACGGCAGGAGGCTCGAGTCGATCCAGCGGGAAGCCATAGAAGAGGTGGGGAGAATCTTCGACAGGATCACCTTTTGAAATCACGCGTATCGAATGAGCGATGGAGATCGAGAGTGCGTAGCTGGTCATCGTTTGTCTGTCCCAGGCTTCTTCGCGACAGCGCTGCTGCCGTGCTTTGATGGCCTCTCTGCCGCCTTCGGCGCCGGCTTCGTGTTCGCCATGCGCCGCACTGTCGCTTCGAAGCGCTCGGCGATCTCGGCGTCGGGCAAATCGTCTTTCTCTACGCGCTCTTTGTCCATGAGACCGACCAATGCCGAAGGCTCCCTACCAGAAGCCTGACGATGTCATCCGAGTGCGCGATCACGATGCGCACTTCTATGCGCAGGTTGGCGCGTGCGTTGAAGTCTGGTCAAGCGTTGATCGTTATTTGCTGCGGATTTGCAAGGCGCTGCTAGGAACCGGCGAGATCGTCGCTGGCATCGTCTATTATCGGACCCCGACTGTGGAAACGCGCATGGCGCTGATCGCCGATCTAGCGGAAGCGCGCTTTCCTGTAAGGAATGGCGCCCATCAAAACGAGACGATCAAAAAGCTCGAGAAGATCACGAAAGAAATCCGCACCCACACAAGCTTTAGAAACAGCGTAGCCCACGGTGCGAGAGTTCAAGTCACCCACGCGAAGCGAGACGGTTCGCAACCACCACCGCCCGGTTTCCACTCGGAAATCGCACCGACCGATCCGAGAAAAGACAATCGCATCGGCGGTGACGATCTAGATCGTCACCATGACGAGGTGTTTCGTATCTATAGGCGCTTGCTCGACCTCTGCGGCGAGCTAGAGACATTGCTGAATAGACCTGCGTAGCAAATCCTTCGGCAAAAGACTTAGAGAGACTGCGGGCAAGCTCATCGTCGCCCAACAAGACCGCCGCGCCCGCCTCAATCATCTCCGGCGTGATCTCGATCTTCTCAGGCTCTACTTCGGCAGGAGACTTCGAATCGGCAGGCATCGTGAGTTCGGTTTGTTATCGGGATAATTGCCGATTCCCGATTAAATATTGGTTTCCGCACCCCTGCGAGATCGGCCGCTCGCGTTGAACGCGAACATGGCAAGTTCGAACAACAGGGATAAGCCAAATAGCGTAGCCAATAAGATTCTGCCCCTCGATAAAAAGGCTGCGCCAAAAATTAATACGCACGCAATAATCAATGTTTTATTTATTCGTAGCGCATAACGAAATAGATTTTCATTGAAGTAATGAAATGCAAATGATGAGATCTCGGGATTAATACCTCTAAGAAGAGGCAAAACAGCGTTCGTCACGGACTGCAAATCCGTACATTCAAAATGATTACAGTCGAAGAGAAAGTCACGGCAGAGCGCGTTCGAGAATCCAAAAGTCCCTGTTGGGCCATAACAATCAAAACGCACCAGCGTTGCCACAAGAGGCCATTGGTCTCGAACGCCTCGAAAATTATAGAATTTCTCGCATTTGGTCTTTATCATCGTTGCATATTGCTTTTTTACAATATTTCCCATAAATATTATGCATTCAAATCGAAAACTCAAGTCTTTTTCAAGTATTGACGCAACTATATTACAACCCATACTATGGCATACTAAGGACACTTTTCTGCCGTTGCTTTCATCGAGAAGTGCCTGAATCTGACGTCGTATCTGATCACGCCGCGACCCCAAACCGTGCCGAAATACCAAATTGGAACTCGACATACCCTTCTCGCAGGTGATTTTACGACAATCAAGAGCCTCTCCCACCCAGTCGAACGATGATTGGATTTGGTCCACCCAGTCCGCATTGGTCCGTATGCCAGACACAAAGCCAACAAAATGGACACTGGGTGCGCGTAGGAAATTTCCAACAAAGCGACGAGCAACGAAATTGGTTACACCTGCTATCGTCGGCATTTAGATTGCACCTCCCATCTTTACCTACGTAAGGTAGGAGGGGAGGCGCAACCTATTGTCGAAGCTTCTTTACCATTCGCCTGTGGACAAGTCTCTAGCCTAGAGCGGACACTTTAATTTGGTCTCGCCTTCGATCAGAAGCCTCGTCTTTCTTTTGATTTTTTGGGATGCCGAATGGGTGAAGTGCGGCTGTTTTGCGAGCAGCATTGTCCAGGGCTGGGATTTTTAGAATGCTTACTGTATCATTTTTCCGGTCATACGCGGCCAATTCCATGCCATTTCTGACTTGGTGAACAGCCCATTCAAAGAGGGACATGGCGTGATCGAACAGCTCTCGGCGTGTCTTCAGATCGCAATAGACCATAAGCTGGTCCATCTCGTTTAAACGCTCGGGAAGAACGTCGAATTGAACACGTTTATCGAGCTTTGCGCTCTGGGTCATAACCTTCTCCTCAGGTCTAATCTAAGAGCGAGGTCTCTTAGGCAAGCTTAGAATTGTTGCGCATGGTCTATCATCCGTAGCCTTACCCTCTTCAGGCAACGGTTGATTTGGCGCGATGCCTTCGGGAGGGCATTCACCCGTTTCGGAAAACCAGCGTTTGATCACTAGCATCGTCTGGCGCACCAAGCGTTGGCTTCGGCTGTGCCTTTCTTTTCCCGTCTCGAGCATGATGCCCCCGCGATTAGCTTCACCCCATTAAAGGGGAGATGCTAGCCGCAATGAGGATTACAAGAGCAAAATATGATGATTTTAGGAGGTAGCATCGAAAATCCCTGAAATTTCGGTATAAATACCTTAAGATCGCCCGCTGTCAAGGTTTTCCTACCGGCTTCACCCATCCATCTTCAACGCCGCGATGAACGCCTCCTGCGGGATCTCGACCTTGCCGAACTGCCGCATCTTCTTCTTGCCCGCCTTCTGCTTCTCCAGCAGCTTGCGCTTGCGGCTCACATCGCCGCCGTAGCACTTCGCCGTCACGTCCTTGCGCATCGCCCGCACGGTCTCGCGGGCGATGATCTTCCCCCCGATCGCGGCCTGGATCGGGATGACGAACATGTGCTGCGGGATCAGGTCCTTCAGCTTCTCGACCATCGCCCGGCCGCGGCCCTCGGCGCGGTCGCGGTGGACGAGCATGGACAGGGCGTCGACCGGCTCGGCGTTGACCAGGATGTTCATGCGCACGAGGTCGCCGGCCTTGTAGTCGGTGATCGCGTAGTCGAACGAGGCGTAGCCCTTCGAGATCGACTTGAGGCGGTCGTAGAAGTCGAACACGACCTCGTTCAGCGGCAGGTCGTAGACGGCCATGGCGCGCGAGCCGACGTAGTTCAAGTCGACCTGCACGCCGCGCCGCTCCTGGCAGAGCTTGAGCACCGAGCCGAGGTAGTCGTCGGGGGTGAGGATGGTGGCGCGGATCCACGGCTCCTGGATTTCCAGGATCTGCGTCGGGTCCGGCATGTCGGCGGGGTTGTGCAGGGTGACGGAAGTGCCGTCGCGCAGCTTCATCTCGTAGACCACCGACGGCGCGGTGGCGATGAGATCGAGGTTGAACTCGCGCTCCAGCCGCTCCTGGATGATCTCGAGGTGCAGCAGGCCGAGGAAGCCGCAGCGGAAGCCGAAGCCCAGCGCGGCGGAGCTCTCCATCTCGAAGGAGAAGCTGGCATCGTTGAGCCGCAGTCGGCCCATCGCCGCGCGCAGATCGTCGAACTCGGCCGCATCGACGGGAAACAGGCCGCAGAACACCACGGGCTGCGCCGGCTTGAAGCCGGGCAGCGCGGCAGCGCAGGGCTTGCGCTCGTCGGTGATCGTGTCGCCGACGCGGGTGTCGGCCACCTGCTTGATCTGCGCGGTGATGAAGCCCATCTCGCCCGGCCCGAGGCTCGACGCGTCCTTCATCTTGGGCGTGAACACGCCGAGCCGGTCGACGTCGTAATGGGCGTCCGTGCCCATCATCAGGATTTTTTGGCCTTTCTTCAGCGTGCCGTCGATGACGCGCACCAGCACCACGACCCCGAGATACGCGTCGTACCAGCTGTCGACGAGCAGCGCCTTCAGGGGCGCGTCGACGTCGCCCTGCGGCGGCGGCAGGCGGGTGACGATCGCCTCCAGCACGAGGTCGATCCCGATTCCGGTCTTGGCCGAGATCGGCACGGCATCCGACGCGTCGATGCCGATCACGTCCTCGATCTGCTGCTTGACGCGGTCGGGCTCGGCCGCCGGCAGGTCGATCTTGTTGAGGACGGGGACGATCTCGTGGTTGGCGTCGAGCGCCTGGTAGACGTTGGCGAGCGTCTGGGCCTCGACGCCCTGCGAGGCGTCGACCACCAGCAGCGAGCCCTCGCAGGCGGCGAGCGAGCGCGACACCTCGTAGCCGAAGTCGACGTGGCCGGGCGTGTCCATCAAATTGAGGATGTAGGTCCTGCCGTCGTGCGCGGGATATTCGAGGCGCACCGTCTGCGCCTTGATGGTGATGCCGCGCTCCTTCTCGATGTCCATGGAATCGAGCATCTGCTCGCTCATGTCGCGCAGGGCGACCGTGCCGGTCTGCTGGATCAGCCGGTCGGCGAGCGTCGACTTGCCGTGGTCGATATGCGCGACGATGGAGAAGTTGCGGATGTTGTCGATTGCGCGGGGGGCCATGCGCGCGGCTTAGCAGGGGGGCGCGGTGGTGGGAAGGTGGGCGGCGGCGAAGCTGGGGGCGTCGTTGCGAGCCTATCGCGAGCAGCCGAGGGCCCGCGACGGATGCCGCGACGGGCGGCCCCTGGGTTGCTTCGCTGCGCTCGCAATGACGGGCGGCGCGGAGGGAGAGGTCAGGCGGCCGGCAGCGCGTCGGCGATCCTGATCGCCCTGGGGATCAGCCCGAGCTTGAAGAAGGTGTCGGCGAGCGCCTGCTGCTCGGCGGCGACCTTCTGGTCGACCGGCTGCACCGCCCAGGTCTGGCGCTCCACCGCCACCGCGATCACCGGCTCGGGCAGGCCGATGCCCGCCGCGAGCAGAGCCGCCGCCTGTTTCGGGTCGGCGGTCGCTTCTCTGTCCATGTCGGCGAGCGCGGCGCCGGCGAGGCGCAACGCGGCATCACGACGGGTGAGCATGCCGTCAATCGTCCTCGTCACGAGGCTGAAACGCGCTTCTCGGAAGCGGTGCGCGTGTTGCCGATCATCTCGCCGAACGGCCCGCGATGCGTCGTGCCGGTGCGTGGCGCGATCGTGCCGTCGGCCAGCGGCAGGCGCGGCAGCACCAGCTCGGCGAAGCGATACGCCTCCTCCAGGTGCGGGTAACCGGACATGATGAAGGTGTCGATGCCCATCGCCATGTATTCCTTCATCCGCTCGGCCACCGTGTCGGGGTCGCCGACGAGCGCGGTGCCGGCGCCGCCGCGCACCAAGCCGACGCCCGCCCACAGGTTCGGCGACACCTCGAGCTTGTCGCGGTTGCCGCCGTGCAGCGCCGCCATGCGGTTTTGCCCCACACTGTCCATGCGTGCGAACGCCTTCTGCGCCTCGGCGATCGTCGCGTCGTCGACATGCTCGATCAGCTTGTTGGCTTCGCGCCACGCCTCCTCGTTGGTCTCGCGGACGATCACGTGGAGGCGGATGCCGAAGGACAGCTCGCGGCCCTGCGCGGCGGCGAGCTTGCGCATGTGCGCGACCTTCTCGCCGACCGACGCCGGCGGCTCGCCCCAGGTCAGGTATTTCTGGACGATCTTCGCGGCGACGTCCTGGCCGGCGGGCGACGAGCCGCCGAAGTAGAGCGGCGGATGCGGCTGCTGCGCCGGCGGGAACAGGATCTTCGAGCCCTTCACCTGCAGGTGCTTGCCCTCGAAGTCGAAGGTCTCGCCCGACAGCAGGCGGGTGTAGATTTCGAGGAACTCGTCGGTGACGGCGTAGCGCTCGTCGTGGGCGAGGAAGATGCCGTCGCCGGCGTTCTCGGCGGGATCGCCGCCGGTCACGACGTTGATGAGCAGGCGGCCGTTCGAGATGCGGTCGAGCGTCGCCGTCATGCGGGCGGCGACGGCCGGCGACTGCAGGCCGGGGCGCACCGCCACGAGATAGCGCAGGCGCTTGGTCAGCGGCACGAGCGCCGAGGCGACGATCCACGAATCCTCGCACGAGCGACCGGTCGGCAGCAGCACGCCGTAATAGCCGCAATCGTCGGCCGCCTTGGCGACCTGCGTGAGGTACTCGATCGTCACGTCGCGCGCGCCGAAGGTTGTGCCGAGGTAGCGGCCGTCGCCGTGCGTCGGCAGGAACCAGAGGACGTTGGCCTTGTCGGCGCCGCCCTGGGCGGGATCGGAAGCGTTCATCGACATGTCTCCATTGCGCCGCGGCGCACCGCGGCTCTCGGCTATAGCTGACGGGCGGCTTGCGGCACGAGCAGGTGCGACAGGATCTGCTGCTCCAACGCGATCGCCGCCGGATCGCTCCGCTTACGCGGGCGTGGGCGGCGCACCTCGACGTCGAGGCCGATGCGCCCGTCCTCGAGCACGACGACGCGATCGGCGAGCGCGACCGCCTCGCCCACATCGTGGGTGACGAGGATCGCGGTGAACCCCTGGTCCAGGAAGAGGCGCTCGATCAGCGTCTGCATCTCGATGCGGGTCAGCGCGTCGAGCGCGCCGAGCGGCTCGTCGAGGGCGAGCACCGCCGGGCCGGAGACGAGCGCGCGGGCCAGCGCCACGCGCTGCTTCTGGCCACCGGAGAGCGTCGTCGGCCAGGCATCGGCGCGATCCCGCAGGCCGACGTCGGCGAGCGTCGCCAGCGCCCGCTCGCGGACCTCGTCGGGCCGGCTCGGTCCGACGCCGACCGCGACGTTGTCGACGACGGAGGCCCACGGCAGCAGCCGCGGCTCCTGGAACATCAGCCGGATCCCGGAACGGTCGGGGCCGGCGATCGGCGCATCGCCGACCTGGACGGGCGCGCCGTCGGGTCGCTCGAGACCGGTGAGCAGGCGCAGCAGCGTGCTCTTGCCGAAGCCGCTGCGGCCGACCACGGCCAGGAATTGCCCCGCCGGCACGTGGAGGTCGAGATGCGTGATGACGCGGCGGCCGCCGAACGATTTCGACAGGCCGCGCGCGGTGACCGACAGCGGGCGGCCGCGCGCAGCGACGCGATCGGACGCGCGCGCCTGCAGGGCGAGGCTCATGCCGCCACCGTCCTGGCGTAGACGGGGTTCCATCGCAGGAAGCGGCGCTCCAACAAGCGCGCGGTCGAGTCCGCACCTTTGCCCAGCGCGGCATAGATCATTATCGCCAGCACGATGACGTCGGTCTGCATGAACTCGCGCGCCTGCATCGCCATGTAGCCGATGCCAGACTGCGCGGCGATCGTCTCGGCGACGATCAGCGTCAGCCAGGTGATGCCGAGCGCGTAGCGCAGCCCGACGAAGACCGACGGCAGCGCGCCAGGCCAGATCACCCGCCGGAACAGCTGGGCCGGCCCCATGCCGTAGCTCTTGGCCATCTCGATCAGCTGCGGATCGACATCACGAATGCCATGCAAAGTGTTGATGTAGATCGGAAAGAAGACGCCGAGCGAGACCAGGAACAGCTTGGCGCCCTCGTCGATGCCGAACCACAGGATGACAAGCGGGATGAGCGCCAGATGCGGCACGTTGCGCACCATCTGCAGCGTCGTGTCGGTGAAGGCGTCGGACCAGCGCCACAGGCCGTTGGCGATGCCGAAGGCGAGCCCGATGCCGCCGCCGACGACGAGTCCGGCGAGCGCCCGCAGCGCGCTCGTCTCCATGTCGGTGAGGAGCTCGCCGCTCATCGTCAGGCGGTAGGCGGCGCGGACGATGTCGAGGGGGTTGGGCAGGATGCTCGAAGCGAGAAAGCCGGTCGAAGCGGCGGCCTGCCACAACCCCAGCAGCAGCACCGGCAGGATCCAGCCCATCCACGCGGCCGGCAGACGCCGACTTCGCGGACGCGGTGTCGTCGCCCGCGCCTCGGTGCCGCTCAACGCGAGACTGTCGCTCATCATCCGACCTATTTGGAGCGCGAGACCGCCGCGCCCGCTCCGTTGAAACGTGGCGTATGTCTACGGAAAGGTCGAGAAAACCGCCGTTCGAATTAGCGCCGGAGTGGAGAACGAACGTCGCCTCCGCGGTCGGCGCGGAGTGTTTTCATCTCGGCGGCGGAATGTTTAGTGCGCGGGTTCCGTCTGCGGCGCCGGCTGCTGAGTCTGCGTCGGCACGGGTTGCGGCGCGGGTTGTTGCGGCTGCTGGGCGGCGGGCCCGGTGCCGAGGGTCTGGTCGGCCTGGGTCCTGATGGTGTCGGCCTGCTTCTGGTCGATCACGCCGTAATAGACGGCCGCCGCCAGGGCCGCCGCGACGATCGCGCCGATCAGCTTCTTCTTCGCATCAGGTGTCATCGATCGCGTTCCTCGTCCTCGTCGGAGGAGCAGCATGCCGCTACAGCGCGACATGTCCAGGGGCGGTCCGACGCGCCTGCGCAACAAAAAAGGCGCCCGCGGGCGCCTTCTTCTCTGCAGGCCGCTCGTGACCCGATCAGGCGGTGATGCGGTCTTCGTCCTCGGAGGGCTCGCGCAGCACGTAGCCGCGGCCCCAGACGGTCTCGATGTAGTTGCGGCCCTGGCTGGCGTTGGCGAGCTTCTTGCGCAGCTTGCAGATGAAGACGTCGATGATCTTGAGCTCGGGCTCGTCCATGCCGCCGTAGAGATGGTT
>JAUTBS010105158.1:0-12812 GCA_032361285.1 Aequorea victoria | reverse complement strand
TTGAAAGATCAAAGGATTGATGATAGCAAAGAGAAAATCAAAGTTCAAGCTGACATACCTTCAGTATTTTGATCATACCTTTTGCTACACATGGAATTGCGAGGTGATTCTTGAACCATTCGAAAAAGGACTTTTAGGGCTTCAATTTGCATATAATATTTGCCCAATTTTGAGTTCGGACGAAGGCGATATGATCATTTAAAGATTGACAAAACTCACAGTCAAAAATGTCGACCCTTTGGAGAAAAAGGTCGACACTATTATGCTGAGCCTTCTCTCTCTCTTTGGCACAACAAAAAGGTCGACCCTTTCCATAAAAAGTTTGACCCTTTTCTCTGTTCAACAAAAAGTTCAACACTTTTGAAGAATAGGTCGACCCTTTTGTCCTGAATATTTTCTATCTCCTCAAGATCATGTAAAGTTCGACCCTTTTGATGAAAAGCTTGAACTTTCACTTCTCCAAAGCAAGACGTTTGACCTTTCCAAGAAAAGTTCGACCCTTTTCTTCTGCTCAACAAAAAGTTTGACCCTTTGGTGAAAAAGGTCGACACTTTGCTCGGGATTTTTGAATCCCTATTTTGCAACGGTTCTATTTTAATATGGGATCTTCCATTTTTAACTCCCAATGGTTATATGCTTTAAAGAGGCTATATAAGGAGCTTTGTTTGGAGAAGAAAAGGAATGAAGAACAAGTGCAAAGATCATACACATCATTCTAACAACCAAAACCCTAGTCCCCTGCTCAGAATTTATTTTCCCATCTCTTGAGCTTTTTTGTTGTTTGGTTCTTCACCAATAACTTGTGCTTTTCTCCTCTCCTCTATTGTATTTTTGATTGTATATCTTTTGAGAGAGAGAGAGAGAGATTTTGTAGTGAGCTTTTTACATTGTATTATCACCTTACAAGGAGGACAAAGCTTCTGTCACTACTCTGCTAGAGCCGGATTACTCCAGCTGCTCAACAACTTCTCTGTTAAAGGGATTTCGGCTTCTCTTCGCCTCAAGAAAGAAGGTAGTTCCGCTTCACCCACAACCGAAGAATAGGCTTCGATTGGCCTCAACAATAATTGGTCAGAAGATAGCCAGTAAATCTTCTAGGTCGGAGGATAGCCTGCAAATCTTTTGTACCAGGTTTGGAGTGCACACGTAAGCACTTTCCCATAGTGAAAACTCAAGTGCGCTTGAGAGAGTGGACGTAGGCTGGGATTTGGCTGAACCACTATACGTCGTTGTGTTGTGGTTTGATTTTCTTTCTTCCTTAGCTCTTTATTTTTGTGCTTATGTGATTGTTTATATTTGTGCACACACACCTTAGTTTGATATATATCGCTTCCGCACCTAGATTTTAACTAAGATGAAAAAGAGATTAAAAATTGTTAAGTGTGCTAGTAAACCTATTAACCACCTCTCTAGGTTTCAAATTTGGGCCAACAATTATGAGGAAAGAAGAGTTTGAGTCTTTAAAGTTGGTTGCTTCTAAAAATGGATAAAGGTCCCATCATAACATTTTTTATTTGTTTTTTCAAAAATAGTCACATCAAGGGTCACATCACACCACTCTCATGGTGGGAAAAAGGCTTGGCCGGCTAGGAGGTGTTTGGGCATTATGTCATAATTAAATTTTTTCTTATTATATAAATTAGGAATTTTATGTAGGCCCCATTTTGGTTTTTGATTAAAATTTGGGCATTTTTTTTAGAAATTCTAAGGTTTCTTCATTTGATTAGGCCTTAAGTTAATAATTTGGGCTCTAGAATTTCATTTGGGCCCATTAATTTAATTTATGAGTTTATGGGATTAAAATTCCATGTTGGACTTTAGCCCAAAGTTTCATCTTTGTGTTGTGATCTAGAAGACCAAACTTTATTCTTAATACTTAATTCATAAGTCCATTAGGTTAAATCCATAATCTAGCATCATTAGGATTTGTGGAGTTTTAATTCTAGGGTTATAGAAAATAGGATCTTTACAACCTACCCCCTTAAAAAAAAAATTATCCCAAAATTTGAGAGTTACCTTCGTTCTCAAAGAGTTGAGGGTGGTTGGTGCGCATAGCGTCTTCTCTTTCTGAAGTCGATTCTTCGACTCCTCTGTGCTGCCATAGAACTCGTACTAACGGAATGGCCTTTCCCCATAGTACCTTTTTCTTATGATCCGTAATCTTCACAGGTCGTTCCTTGAAAGTTGCATCATTGTCTAGCCCGAGCACCTCCCAATTTAGCACGTGTTGGATCTGCCATGTATTTTCGTAGTATGGAGACGTGGAATACGTTGTGCATCCTGGAGAGTTGTGGTGGCAAGGCCAATCGATAAGCGACTTCTCCCACGTTCTAACGGATCTCAAATGGTCCGGTATATCTAGGTGCGAGTTTTCCTTTCTTCCCAAAGCGTACAGCTCCCCTTCGAGGGTGGATTTTTAAAAAAACATGATTGCCAATGTTGAAGCTCAAGGGTCCCGTCCGTTGGTCTACGTAGCTCTTTTGCCGAGTCTGTGCAGTTCTAAGACGATCTTGAATGCGTTTGACTTTGTTTGTGGTCTCCTATATAATCTCAGGTCCCAAAATGTTGTTTTCTCTTACATCTGCCCACCATAAAGGTGATCAACAAGCCCTCCCGTATAACGATTCATAAGGAGCCATACCGATGCTGTCTTGAAAGCTGCTATTGTAGGTAAACTCCACAAGTGGCAGGTGCATTTCCCAGCTTCCCTTTAAGTCCATTGCACATGCCCGTAACATGTCTTCTAGGATCTGGATCGTGGGTTCAGACTGTCCGTCAGTTTAAAGATGGAAAGCGGTGCTAAAACATAAGGTTGTCCCCAAGGCATTTTGTAGGCTTCCCTAGAAGCTTGAAGTGAAGCACGAATCATGATGTTAGACGATTGATGCAGGTATTCCATGTAACCAGACTATCTCCTAAATATAGAGTCGACTGAGTGATTCTAGAGTGTCCGTGACTCTTACCGATAGGAAGTGTGCGGTCTTGGTTAGCCGGTCGATGATTACCCAGATGGCATCATGTCCTCGAGGTGATGTTGGCAGTCTAGTGACGATGTCTATAGTGATGTCCTCCCACTTCCATTCTTGTATAGGCAAGGATTGTAACCTTCCTCCAGGTCACTGATGTTCAGCTTTTACTTGTTGGCAGGTTAAGGATCTGGGCACGAATTTTACTATGTCACTCTTCATTCTGTTCCACCAGTATTGTCATTTGAGGTCCTGATAAATCTTGTTGCCTCCTGGATGTACAGCGAAGCTGGAGCGGTGGAATTCTTTAAGTACTTCTTGTAGACCAATAACTCTTGGTACGAATGTTCTGCCTTTGAACTTTAAATTCCCATCGGTGCCTAGAGTGCAGTCGATTATGGTGTCGTCAGTCGGTATTTTGGACTTTAGGAAAGTCGTCTCCTGATCTGTTTCCTGGGCTTTTACGATCTTTGTGAGTAGAGTCGGCGTCACTACTATTGTGCTTAGAATAAACTCGTTGGTTTCCTTGCTGATGCAGAGGTTGAACTCTCCAGTTGTTTGTAGCATGTTCCATCGGTCTATCCCCAAGCATGGTAATAGGCTGTGATTTTTACGGCTCAGAGTATCAGCCACGACGTTTGCTTTCTCGGGATGATATGTCATCTTGAAGCGGTAGTCTTCCAGGAATTTCATCCACCTTCGTTGTCTCATATTCAGATCATATTGTGTGAACAGGTATTTGAGACTCTTATGACCTAAAAATTGTAAAACCCGGTAAAAATGTAAAATTTTAAAAACTAATTATTAATAAAATAATAAATATATTATTTAAAATAAACTAACTAATAAAAATGTAATTACTTTAAACTAATAATGATGTTGAAAATTTTCAATTAATTAAATATGTTAGTGTTGATTTAATAAGGGGAAATAACATAATTACTTACATGGTAAAAAAATTAAAAAGTGATTTCTTAATGTCAAATTGATTAAAAATAATAAAACTTTAAAAGGTTAATAAATAAATTTTGGCAGCTTGAACTTTTGAATTGCTGGAAGTTTTTAAGTATGGAATAAAGAAAGAAAAGATTAATAAGGAATTAAATAATTTCATAGGGGGGAGGTCAGCTAATCCTTTCCTAAAAGGTTGGAAATTGTTTTGGCAGGATAGGGATGGTTGAGGGAAATCAGGGATCCAATCCCTAATTTCGTGGCCCTCAATCCTTGATAAAAGGAGTCCCCCTCACCTTGGAAAACCATGTTCCTCTCTGTCTCTCGTTCTTCCTCTGTAATCCTCTCTCCTGACCTCCCGCTGCTCAGCCACCATGGACCACCACATCACATCACCACCGCCGACCACCTCTGCCACACCCAGCACCACCGTTGCCGTGAACCACCTCTTTGCACGACCACCGTGATCATCACCATCACCGTCCTCATCACCATTGGTGATTTCTGGTAAGAAGAGTCCCCTATTTTAGTTTTGTATACACAGTGAATATATATATACATATATATCATCATATTATAGTTTAGTTTATAACCAGACCACCAAAACATGTAATTAAATAGGAGATATAGGATTAAATGCATATGGAACCAGAGATAAATAAATTCAGTTTTTACATATATATTATAAATATACCAGTAATACGAATATATATATATAACAGTTACATATATATATATATGATCCCATGAATAGATCATGTAATGAGCCACCATAATATGTTTAAATCTTCCTAAAACTTGATAAAATATCATAGGTGATGATTAATAAAGGAAAAGAATGAAGAAAACGATGAAAATCCCAAGTTTTTGATCCCTTTGTTGGCTATGCCGAAGGTTGGGTCGACCCATGCGATGGTTGGGTCAACTCACATGCCTTAGAACCCCCTTTTTGTCGACACTGGTGCAAAACGTTCGGACGTTTTTGCACCAGCGTCCGGATGCTTTTGGGATGGGAGCTCACTATCGAGCTTTCCCCCTTTGGGTCGCCTCATGGCTATTTCGGCCGACTCATTTGATGCCTGGACCACACTTGGGTCGACACAAAACCTCTTTGGGTCGACTCAGGTTGACCCCTTTGCTTTTGGGTCGACACAAAGTCCCTTTGGGTTAACCCAGCTTGCCTCTTTGCCTTGGGTCGACCCAAGACTGTCTTTGGTCGACTTTTTCATCGACCCCTCACCTTTGGGTCGACTCACAAGTCTTGTGGGTCGACTCATCTACCTTGGACTTGACCTGTTGGCCATTGGGTCGACACACAGCCTTGCTGTGTCGACCTAAATCCCTCTGTGACACCTTTGGGTTGACCCATCCACTGAAAAAATATTGAAGAATGTTCTGGAACTAATTTTTAAGGGCTTAGGCTCTGTTTGCCATTAATTTAAAAGAAGAATCAAGTTAATTAATGGTTTAATTAGCACCAAAAGTTAGGAATAAAACGTATAATGATTAAGAATGGCCCGTTTTCTTAAAGAGAAATAGTTTATTTGCTTTATTGGATTGTGATGAATTGTACCACATTATCGTATGAACCCTAGGATGCCTTCTATTGCATTTGAGGTTAGCTTGGATATCAGGTGAGTGGTTCTCATGCTACATACTTTCATTAAACTCCTCATGTCCCCAAATGTGTTGAAGAGTAGATGTAAATGTTTGAATGTTTTAAATGATGTTATATAGTTTTATTTCAAAATCATGGTATAAACACTTTTTACTAAGGAATGGATTACCACTACGTACTTGAGATAAAATTTTATATCTTTCAAATGGCTTTGAAAGGAAACGAGTAATGAAAGGCGTATGAGAAGTGTATGGAATATATGATGAAATGTGTGAAGAAAATTATAATGAAAAGTATTATGAAATATATAATGACAAGTGTAAAGATAAGTGTTATAAAATCAAATAAAAAGTATTATGAAATACGATATAAAATATATCATGAGGAGTGTTATGGAATATATATCATGAAAAGTATTAAAAATGAGGTTTTTCACCAAAATGTTTTTCCATTAAAATTAAATATAAAAGAGTTTTCTTACCAAAACGACTTATTAAAATTAAATAAAAGGTGTTTCTACCCAAAATGCTTTCCTATAAAATTTAATAAAAAGTATTTCAAAGAGTCTCTTACTAAAACATTTTCCTATAAAACTAAATAAAAATTGTTCTGATCAAAATGTTTTCCTATAAAACTAACTAAAAAGGGATCTTACCAAAACGTCTTATAAACTTTGACATCCTATGAAAACAAATGAAATATATAATGGAATGTATTAAGGAATAGTATTGTGAGAAGTATTATGAAACCAAATAAAATATATTATGAAAAGTATTAAGGAGAGTGTTATGAAATATGTTATAAAATCAAATGAAATGCGTTATGAAATGTATCATGACAAGTATAATGAAAAGTATTATGAAAGGTACAATGAAGGGTGTTATAAAATATGTTATGAAAAGTAAAATGAAAAGAATTATGGAAAGTATATATAATACAGACTATGGTTTGAATATGAGATATCTTGATACATTACCAAATGAATATATTGATACGATACAGATATAATGTCTGAAGAGATATCTTGGTGAACCATGAATGGGACCAAATAATTATGACATGAGATATGATTCTCGAAGTCCAAGGGACAGCCCTCTTCGGAGGTTACTTTGGCTAGCTAGGAAATAGAACCGATTTGAATCTCATGTTGACCCTAGTTGACTCAACGATTAAAGTGATAGTTCGGGTGCGTCCGGTGACCTTAATTAGAATCGTATAGGGAATAATCCTAGGCACTAACCTGGGTGACTTTATTTTGATATTGGATCCAATGGGCCAAGAGGCCTCGAGTTTTGATGTGGCAATGGATACTTGATATGCTCAGGCTGTTCCTGTAGCAATAGATACTTGATATGCTCAGGCTGTTCTTATGACAATGATATAGTTATAACTTTACTATGTGATATCTTGGTGACTCGTTGATAACGGGACCAAATGAAAGAAAAAATAATGAAATGAAATGAGACAATGAAAGGAGATAATGAAATATGATTCTGATATGAGATTATTATATGAGATAATGAAATGAAATGATGAGTTGAATGTTTAAATCTTTTGATATTACTGTATATGCCATGATATGTTGTTATACAAATCTATTTTAAGTCCCTTGTTTTGAATTGTATTATATTACGCATGTTCTATTCACCAGCTTTGCTGATGTGTAAAATTAAAACATTTCAGGTTATCAGGGAATGAGCTTTTTGATGAACTCGAATGCTTCAAGAAATCCAGTATAAAGACCTCTAGGATCATGCATTCATTATTATTGCTTCCGCATTGTATAATTGTTAAAATAAAAAAAATTCTTAAGATATATTGGTCTATTTGTCTCATTTTGATGATAATGGGTTTCTATTAATTTGATCCATGAGAATTGATTCTTATTTTAGCATATTGTTAGCTAAAATTGGTTTAAGACTTACTTGGTTCGTTGGGCTAAGGCCCGTGATCCATGGCCGGTCACATTTCCCAAATTGGGTTGTGACAAAAATAACTCGAGTTGTTCCCTGTACAGATAGTGGCGCCAAGTTTACAATGCAAAAACAATGGCTACCAGCTCCAGATCGTGTGTGGGATAGTTCCTTTCTTGTGGTCTGAGTTGTCGAGAACCATAAGCCACCACATTTTCGTCTTGCATCAAAACGCATCCTGAGCCTTCCTTCGATACGTCGCAGAATACAACGTAACTTACGTCCCTTTCTGGAACCACAAGTATTGGGGCACTTGTTAGACGTTTCTTGAGCTCTTAAAATGATTCCTCGCATGCCTCATTCCATTCGAATTGATTCCCTTCTACTTCACTCTCGTCATGGGTTTGGCTAGTCTTGAGAAGTCTTGAATAAATCGTCAGTAATATCTAGCCAGCCCCAAAAAATTTTGAATTTCAAAAACTGACTTAGGCTACTTCCAATCCAGAACAACCTCTACTTTAGACGGGTCAACTAAAATTCCCTTCTCCGAGATAACGTGGCCAAGGAATTTTACCTCATTTCGCCAGAACTCGCATTTGTTTGCCTTAGCATATAGCTAATTCTCCCTTAGTACTTGCAGGATGATCTTTAGGTGTCACTCGTGTTCCTCCTCATATGAAGAGTATATCAAGATGTCATCAATGAACACGACTACAAACTGGTCCAAGAAGGCTGAGAAGATTTTTTTCATTAGACACATGAACACGGCAGGGGCGTTAGTTAATCCAAAGGGCATCACTACAAAATCGTAGTGGCTGTACCACGTTCGAAAAGCCATCTTGGGTATGTCTTCTTCTCAAACCCACAATTGGTGGTAACTTGATCGGAGATCGATCTTTGAGTAGTAGGTTGAACCTCTCAGTTAGTCGAATAGATCGTCAATTTTGGGGAGTGGATAACGGTTCGTTATCGTGACTCGATTCAATTAACGGTAGTCAATGCAGAGGCATAGAGAACCATCTTTATTCTTGGAAAAAAGTGATGGTGCACCCCACGGCGATGTGCTTGGTCTGACGAATCCTTTTTCAAATAGCTCTTGCAGTTGAGTCTTCATTTCCCATAGTTCCGCGAGTGCCATTAGATGTGGAACCATGGATATAGGTTTAGTTCCTGGTTGTAGTTCGATACAGATTTCCAGGTCCCGCTGTGGGGTAGTCCTGGTAGTTCCTCTAGAAGAATGTCTTCATATTTGTTTACAATCTGTGGAAGGGGTGTGGCCTTCTGGCTTTTGTCGTTGAGTATGAGACTTGCTAGTCTTGCAGTTAGATTCTCAGTCTACTAAGTCATTTGCCTGATTTTTGGTAATGGATTATGTCTACCTCCCTTAAAATGGAAGTATGATCCACCAGGGGTGTAAGCCGTGATCTTCTTTTTGTGGCAGTCAGTGTTTACTCTGTATTTGAATAACCAGTCCATGCCCAGAATGACGTCGTAGATGTACATGTGAATGACTCGAAGGTCACATGTTAAGCATATGCCGAAAACTTCTATCTCGTAGGATTTACACATATGGCGTACAGGAAAAGTCCTCCTAAGGGTGAGGCTACGGACATGGTTGTGTTCATAGGTTCAAGAGGTCATTCTAATGATGAGGCACATGTGCTTGATATGAAGGAGTGTGAAGCCCCATAATCAAATAATGCATGTACCATAGAATGGTAAAGCATAAAAGTACATTCAATTACGGAAGGTCCCTCCTCCTCTTCTTTGTGTAGGGCAAACACCCTTCAAACTGCTCTGGCAGGCTGTGCCGGCCTTCCTAATTTCTTGAACTGATTACCTCTTGTCTTTTGCTGGTTGAAGTTTCCAGAACCCTGGTTCATTGTTTTAGTTCCCCCCGATTCTAGAATCCGGGGTTAGAAGGTTCCTCCTTGATTTTCTGTCCCATAAGATTTTAGACAATCTCTTTTATACTGACCTAGTTGGTGGCATTCATAGCAGACAATCTGGGAGTTAGGGCTCGCACTAGGCCCTTGTCGGTTCTGTTGTTGGGGTTTGGGGTATGGTTTCTGTGAACTTCCTCCATGATTCATCCTTTGGTTTCCTCCGCGGATTGGTCCGCCCTTTTGTTGGTTTCAAATTTTCTACGAATTTGCAGATTCAAACTCGGCCATTAGGGCCGCTTGCACCACTTGAGAAAAGGTGGGGGATTGCATGAAGACAATATTTCCTCTTACTGATGGCTCTAGGCCCCATTCGATGTGTCTGGCCTTTGATTCCTCGTCGAGGATCAAGGTTGCAGCGTGCCAAGCGAGCTCTTCAAATCGACTGGCATATTGAGCTACACTCATTGTTCCTTGTTTCAAGTCCAAAAACTCTCGCATCTTGGCTTGTTTGACAGTGGTTGCAACGTATTTATCCAAGAAAAATTTCTCGAATTGTTTCCAAGTAAGGGTGGTCATATTTTGGTTGTCTTTCCCCATAGACCACCAATAGTCCGCTTCTTCCTCCAGTTGGTAAGTTGCCAAGGCAATCTTATCACCGTCATTCTAGATGTCCATCATATCCAGTATCTTCTTGATCATTCTGACCCAGTTCTCTGGCACGCAGGATTCGGCTTTTCCCTTGAATACCGGCGCCCTCTGCTTCTGTAACTCAGACAGAAGCCAGGCTTGATCCCGTTGGGTTCGTACAGGCATAGGATTTAATGATGTGGCCAATTGTCTTAGAATTTGTGCCAATCCTTGTACTTCTGCATTCTGTCTTGGTTCAGCCTTTTGATGATAGCTTCTTCTTCCTCTTCCAGACATTGATTTGGTTGGAATTTGATTAAAGTTTAGTGGTATCGCGAAAACAAGATGGTCGGGATATGCTACGTTGTTTATTAATATTTTTTTAGCTATCATTAGCATAAGATGAGATTCTAAGAGAACTGATAATATTATATAAGCCGACAAAGTTTTTCATAGCATCACAGGGTAGTTTATACAAAATTGCTAGGATTTATACATGTTCCAAAAAAATGTAGTTTCACTATTCTCTTACAACGTCCAAAGCGTCATAGTACAAAGAGTTAGGGGTAGTCTCTCCTGACTAAAAGTTCCAGTTCCCATGTCACTTCCTAAATGCCATAGCATTCCCAATGAATCTTGACATACCAATCTCCGTTAGCGATGGGATTCTGTTCCTCCCGATCGGTGGCCATGATGGGCTATTCAGTGTAAGGTTATTGTCAAAATCTATCTCTTCCTCTATCCCAAAAACATGATCTTCATCCAAAGGTCGTTGATGTTGCAGCAGTTCATATGGGGCAATCTCCCCTATTTTGTTAGCAAAACCCAGAGGTAACCCTAGCCTAACGGCCCTATCCGCAATTTGTTCAATGATAAATAATGGTCCAAAGAAGTAATAGGCATATATAGGTGTCTTCCACCTGCATCTCATGAGTGGGGCCACCCTGGCGTATACTATGGTGCCTACAAGGTACTCTTGCGGTGAGTTTGGCTGCCTCCATCGAAGGGGAATTCCTTCGTCTTTGTCTACATTAACAGATGGGTTGTATTCTCCATCAATCACCTTACTGGAGGCTTTCTCTGACTCGTCGTCACTTTTTTCGTCGTCGGCATCGTTCTCTACGTCATCTGGGTAGTACCATGCTAAGAGTTCTACGTAGATAGGTTCCCATGCACCGGGCAGGACTTCATCATCTAAGTTGATAACTTCCTCAAAAAATTCTTCAAGGTCAGAGTCAAAAGACATCCTACAATATGTAAATTAATAGACTTAGTTTGTATCATAAATATTTTCTTTGTTCATAGCTTATGCTTTATGTTATAAAATACAGACTTAAAATATAGTTTTCTCTTAACAGTTGCAAGGTTTCCTCATAACTTAGGCTTCTTAAGGTTCACTAAACCTAGGCTCTGATACCAAGTTGTGACACCCTGAAAATCCAATTCATCAAGAGATGTAATTATAGTACATAAGGTTATTCTAACATCAAATATCTAACATAACTTAATATTTATCATAAGATAATATTGTTTGCATTTCCATGCATTGCACAACCTATTTAATTACATTCCAATAAGACTTTAAAATAATTACACAAAATAAATTATTTGAACACGGATGACGCATTTTCAAGTGAGCTACGACTCTATGTATTCCTCGGCGGGCTCTACGACCATCATCTCTTCTTCGAATCCTGGCATAAAACGCCGTAGAAAATCACAAGATTTGCAACAGAGTTTTAAAAATATTTTACACTATTAAACCTTACTGTAAAATTTTGAAAATTTACAGAGAGCTAGATTATGATCTTATTTAAACTATTCATGAAAGAGCCAAGAACTGGTTCTGAACAGATAGTGGCTTAACAAGTCACGCCACAGAATTTGTCGAAAAAGAGGTCTCTTTGGAAAAAAATGGGATATCTTGAAATATATTAATTCAAAGTGAGTTATATAGAAAGGGGGTGAAAATAGACCCATAGACCTTTCTTTGGATAGGTGGCTCATCTCAAGGGGCATCTTATAGAATAATCTACAAAGGTTGAAAGTTTGATGTGTTTCTGCCTCACTGTCATAGCAACTTCAAAAATGGCATAGGGGTTCAACCAAAAATCACACATACTCAAGATATCCTAAAGAGACTCTTTTTGAAATAGATTTTAATTTGGATAAAGTTTGGGTCCCACGAAATTTCTTGGAGTAGCTTAAAAACTACACTAGTTTGGTTATTTTCTAACAATAACACATAAACACCAACTTATCCTATTTTAACACATCCAAGGCATATCCAAACACATCATAACATCATAACAACATAACATGTTCATAAAAAGGTTCCAATTGTTTCTTACATTATTTCGTATTTGTCTTTAATCCTTACAAAGTTTCCCTAAAACAAGTTCTACACATTCTCTTCTTGTTTTCATTGTTCACCTCCATTCTTGTCCATGTTAGGACTTAGCTTTAGTTCTTTCAATTTTTTCTTTCTTCTTCATTGTTCCTCTTTCTCCTTCTTCTTTTTCATCTCTTCCTATTCTCTTTCTTGGTGAATGGAATTTAGAGAGGGAGTGGAGGGTGGAGAAATGTTTTAAAAGAGTGGGATAAGTGTTCTATTTATAGGCTAGAGGTTGAGTGTAGGAGTTGCTAAAATAATTTCAAGACTTTCTTTTTCATTTTATTTCTTTAATTGTCTTTCAATTGCCATTTTATTCATGATGGATATGATGACAATTTTTGCAAGAAAGTCTTTCAAAGAGGACAAGATGACATGGGAGAATAGTTGTTTGATTTGGGAGATTATGATGACAATGGATTTCTTGAAAAGTCTTCCAAACTCTTCTTAAGTTACTAT
>JAUTBS010105047.1:0-12814 GCA_032361285.1 Aequorea victoria | reverse complement strand
GTCTCATTCTTTCTTTATATAACATAATTAGTATAATTATTATTTTATCCTTTATTATTTTTTAAAGTTTCAGAATACGAATTTATTTAATTAAATTTTAATTAGTTAGTTATTTTAGTTAATTAATTTATTTTTTTAAAATTATTGGGTTTTACACGTGACTCGATGCTTCCCGATGATAGTCCTCTCCATTGTCGTTTGAGATCTAGAATCTCAACCGATAAGCCGAGCTGTGCTCGCACCCCTTTGCAGCTCGAGATGCAGAATCCTGACTGATAAGCCGAGCTTCTCTCGCATCCCATTTGCCGTCATGAGATCCATAATCTCAATGGATAAGCCAAGCTGTGCTTGCACGCCTTTGCCGTCATGAGATCCAGAATCTCAACAGATAAGCCAGGCTTCTTCCGCACCCCCCTTTTTTCCGTCAAGAGATCCAGAATCTCAATGGATAAGTCGAGTTGTGCTCGCACCCCTTTACCGTCATGAGATTCAAAATCTCAACAGATAAGCTGGGCTTGTCTCGCACCCCCATTTGGCGTTTGAGATCGACTATCTCCACGGATAAGTTGGGTTTCTTCCGCACCTCCTTTGTGGTCTGAGATCCATCATCTCTATGGATAGGTCGGACTTCTCCTCCCCTCCCCTTTTTTTTCTTGTCGTAGAGATTCAGAGTCTCGACGGATAAGTTGGGCTCCTCTCGCAAGCTTTCTTTTGTTTCTTTCCGTAGAGAGAAAAGTCTCGATGGATAAGTTGAGCTGTGCTTGCACCTTTTTGCTGCTTGAGATCCAAAATCTCGACGGATATGCTGGGCTTCTCCTGTACTCACCCCCTTTGCCGTTTGAGATCCAGCATCTCCACGGATAGTCGGGCTTCTCCTCCCCTTCCCCTTTTTTCTTGCCATAGAGATTTAGAGCCTCGACGGATAATTTGGGCTCCTCTTGCACCCTTTCTTTTGTATTTGGCCGTAGAGAGATAAGTCTCGATGGATAAGTCGAGCTGTGCTGGCACCCCTTTTTGCCGTTTGAGATGGAAATCTCATCGCATAAGCCAGGATCTCCCACATCCCCTATTATTCTTCTTCTTGTCGTAAAAATTCAGAGTCTCGACGAATAAGCTAGGCTCCTCTCGCACCCTTTCTTTTGTTCCTTGTCGTAAAGAGAAAAGTCTCGAAGGATAAGTCGGGCTCCTTTTGCACCTTTATTTTGTTTCCTGCCGTAGAGATGAAAGTCTCGACGGATAAGCCGAGCTCCTTTCGTACCTTTATTTTATTTCTTGCCGTAAAGACTCAGAGTCTAGACAGATAAGCTGGGCTCCTCTCGCACCCTTTCTTTTGTTTCTTACCGTAAAGAGAAAAGTCTCAACGGATAAGTCGGGCCCCTCTCGTACCTTTATTTTGTTTCTTTCCGTAGAGATTCAGAGTCTCGGCGGATAAGTCAAGCTCCTCTCGCACCCTTTCTTTTGTTTTTTTATCGTAGAGACGAAAGTCTCGACAGATAAGCCAAGTTCTGCTCGCACCATTTTGCCGCTCGAGATCCAGAATCTCGAAGGATGAGCCAAGCTGTGCTCACATCCCCTTTGCCGCTCGAGATCCAGAATCTCGACGGATAAGCCAAGCTATGCTCGCACCCATTTGTCGTTTGTGATAAAAATCTCATCGGATAAGCCAGGCTTCTCCTGCACCTTTTTTTGTTTTCCCTCTCTAGGATCTTTGGGAATCTCGAGGCGTTGAGACAGTTCCAATGTTCTTCTAAGCCAGTTTCTTTTCTCGCAACCTCCACTTCGTCCTAGAGATCCAGAATCTCGACGTCCTCTTTTTCTTTTAAGCCGATCTTTATCACCCGCACTCTTTGTTTCTCTCTCTCAGGATTTTTTGAAGAAATCCTGAGTTCCTTTATCGTCGAGCTGAGGCTCCATGTATCTTTTTCCGTTTAAGCAAGGTTTCATTACCCGCACTCTTTTGTTCTTTTTTAGGGTTTCTACGAGGTCATTTGCCGTGTCTTGGTCACCCACCTTGTTTTTTGCGATAACTTTGTTATTCTATTTTCACTCTTCTTGTAAAGTCATCATGAGCTATAAACATCTTACATATATGATCTAATTCGTTCCTGTCTCTCCTCTATTTATCAGGAATTATCATTGCTTCCTCAAGCTCTGACATCACGCCCGTCTGGACCCGTTTATTGAGTGGATGAATTGAAAGATCAAATTTCAATCCAGATGGTACAATAATGGCAGGAGATGGCGAGACTAATGTTGTGTTAATCAAAACTCTATCGGAGATACAACAAGCTTTGGAAGGCATGACCCTCATGCTTCAGAATCAGACTCAGGCACATGCTCAGTGTTAGGAAGAGATCTGAGCCCTTCAGTTCAATCAGGTTCCGAGAAATCCAAAAGATTAGGTAGTTAATGACCCTATTTGGGAAGAAGATCAGTATAGTGTATATCCTCTGAGGGATAGACCCGTTGCTACCTTTCCTGGTGTTGTTCTACCTGCTGCTGCTGCTGCAATAGATTCGACCCTAGCTCGAGAGGCCCTGCTCTCTGACAAAATTGACAGGATGGAAAAGGTACTGAGGAAGGTCAAATGGGTCGATGAATATATGCTAAATATTGGAGGACTCTGCCTCTTTCCCGATGTCAAGTTGCCCAAAAAATTTAAGATGCCAGACATAGAAAAATTTGACGATACCGAGGATCTTCAGATTCACCTACGGATGTACGTCGGTACCTTATCCTCCATGGGCATAGATAACCAGTTAAAAGCACAGATCTTTCATAGGTCCCTCTCAGTGACTGCTCAATGATAGTTTCTAACCTTAGAAGCCACCATAACTAGAACTTGAGAGGATATTGCTACTGCGTTCGTCGAGTAGTACAATTATAGCGTCCAGCTGGACGTAACAATGAGGGAACCGGAGACTACCAAACAGAACATTCAGGAAACTTTTGTTGACTTTCTAACCTATTGGAGGGGTAAAGCAACTAATATCACCAATCAGCTTACAAAAAAGGAACAGGTTTGGACGGTAGTAAAGAACTTGCAGCCCCAATTTAGAAAGTACCCCATCACTCAGCCGCTCATGACTTTCAAGCAACTGTTTGATGCGGGAATCCATATTGAGGGTGACCTCTAAACGGGAGAGATTAAGAGAACAGACGCACGCATAAGTCAGCAGAAACCCCAAAGACCTTATAAGGGTTAGAAAAACTATCTAACCAATCAGGCCAGCCAAAATCTACCCCACAATAACATGCCGAGGGCCTCAGAAGTGAACCTTCTTAACCCTCAGTTAGGGCAGGCTAGACCATCATTTTCTCCCAGGCCTTTCTGGAGAGTATTCAATCATCTGAGTGTGGCGCTCTCCATGTTATTCATGAGGCTGATGGAGAAAGGTCACCTTAAGCCCCTCAATCCAAAGCCTATTCCTGATCCACTCCCAGCCATATACAACCCTGACTTGTACTGTGAATACCATCAGAGTCCTGGGTATGCCATCAACTATTGCATGAAACTTCAACACACAATTCAGGACTTAATTGATAACAAGGTGATCCCGCTTTCAATAGCGGGCAAGCCTAATGTTACCACCAATCCACTGTCGAATCACATAAGCCCACCCCCTCAGACTGTAAACCATATCCATATAGCTTTACCCTACTATGATCCAAGTATCTACATCTGCCCAAAAGAGGCTGTCAGACCAAGTCCATCTCTCCTAGAAGTGAATTCTCTATGCTCTTTTAATGCAGAGGGGACTCTGTATGTAGAGAAAAACAATCTAGTAGAGTTGGAGGATGTAGAGGAAATGCTAGAGGAATGGGATAACATGTTGGAAAATAAAGAGGTACACGTGGAGTTTGCCTTCTACGACCCGAATATAGATACCGACAATGATGGTTGGCTCTCTTCAGATGAGTTGGGAAATAAAGGTACAGGCAATCAATCAGAAGGAAGTGGGGGTTGGAATGACCCCGATGATGATGACCTTTCTACCTTTGGCACCCTACCAGATGATAATGTAGAACAGTCAGACACAAACGAATCAAAAAAGGAATCGGAGGGGAATCTAGGGAATACGGGATCAGGAATAGGATCTGGATCAGGAACAGAAGTAGAGACAGGGATAGATTGAGAACTAGACATAGAAGCAGAGATAGGGATAGATAGAGAACCAGACATAGGAGCAGAGATATGAACACATATAGAGATATGATCAAGAGCATTAACGGGATCAAGAAAAGACTCAGGATCAGAACCCGAGAAAGAGTCTAATAGCCTGACTCAAACTAGGTCTAAAGAAAGCCGTGAGTCGAACAAGCTGGGGAACAAAGAAGAGAACAGGGAAACCGATAATGTAACATGAATCAGTTCTACTGATGTCAAAATTGCTGAGAACAAGACTAGGAGCAGAGGCATGTAGAATGTTGACCTGAATATCACTTCTGAAGAAAGAGGAGGCATTCTAGACCTTTTTATTCTCGATGATGATATTTGGGAATACTCAGGGACCGAAGACAGTTGGAGAGATAAAGAATTATGGGCACTGGAAGAAATAAGCCGCTAAGAGGCAGAGAAAGAGCAACGCCTGTCCCCAGAAGGAATGTCAGAAACCGGCACAGACCACCTAACAACTAACAAAGGAATAGAGGAAGTAGTAGAAGACGATCTTTGGAGATTAAAAGGATTAGACCTGTCCGAAGTAAACACTGCCACAGATCCATGGGATGGTCTGTGGGACCTCGAAGAAGAGGTCGAGCATTTGACCAAGAGTGGAAGGCATTTTAAGCCCGCTTACCTGGAGAAAGGTGAAGCTAGCCAGCCCGCAGTAGAAGCCAGAGAAGAAGTTGATACTATACTGAAATAGTTTAAAAAGATTCAGGCTAATCTGAGTATTTGGGGGCTACTGATGGCATCCCATAAACACAGGCAAGCCGTGCTGAGCGCTCTAAGTAAAGCCGACATCTCCATTGACACTACTCCTGAACAGCTGGTAGGAATGGTTGCTCCTACTCGGCTGAATATTGTCATTACTTTCATAGAAAAGAATCTTCCTGTTGAAGAACCTCTATATAATAAGCCTCTCCATGTAACAACGAAGTGCCTCGAAAAATGGGTACCTGTGGTATTAATCGATAATGGGTCAACATTGAATGTCTGTCCACTTAGAATATCGCATTGCCTCCGGTTAAATGAGCAAGACTTCACGCCAACTACCTAGGGGGTACGAGCCTATGATAATACCCACAGAAACATACCGGGGGTAGTCAAGTTTGTTGTTACCAAAAGACCCACCAAACGTGAGATAGAGTTCCACGTACCGGATGTACCGGCCTCCTTCAATCTGTTGTTAGGTCGAACTTAGTTGTATGACCCCAATGTACAGGTAGTTCTATCTACCGTCCATCAAAAGGTCAAAATGATAAGGGATGGGGCTGTCCTAATTATTTTTGGCAAATTAAGCCTCTAGACACCTGCCACTGATGGCACCCCTTTGCTCAAAATACAGCACGAGGAAGAAGATCTCACCTTGAGTGGCTTTGACTTTGATGAAACAACATCTATTCAGAGTTTGATGACTAGAGAGCAACTATACATGAAACCTCAAGTGGTTACTATGATGGGCAAGATGTCATATTTCCCAGGCCTAGGACTTGGAAGAAGTCAACAAGGTGGAACTAAACCGATATATGTTCAGCTCAATAGCCATACCTTTGGTCTGGGATACAAGCCCACAGTTCAGGACTTTGCTAAGGAGAAAGTGGAAGCACAGAGGAAGGCATAGGCCAAAAGAAGCAAGACAGAATATCTGGCCTCGCTACCAGCCTATGGGCCTCTGGATGGGCAGTTTGTAAAGGAAGGCGAGACTTTTCTGTTCTGTGGATTTCTAGAACCATGGATTGACGAGGGGTCTGGGCAGAAGACACTTGGGCTGGAAATATTCTTTGAACATCAGCTAATAGACAACAAGCCCAATGAGGATGAGAAAGAAGACGAGGGCATAGCAGAGAAAGCTCGTGAGAAAGACTGTATTGAGAACCTGGAGGAATTCACGTTATGGTTTCTCTTTGAGGGAGCAACTCCAATACATCCAGAAGAAGGCGCGGATGAGATTGCCATGTTGGGCAGCGATGAGCTAGTCGATTACTTTAGCTTAATAACGAACAAGGGTAGCATTGTAATAGATAATTGGGCTTATGAATATAATATTTTGGATGATATAGATAGTGAGTCAGAGTTCGAGTTGAACTCATCTACATCTATAGATTTAGCGTTCAGTGGTGAATCCACCGAGCATCCACCTATTGGCGTGTCTCTGTCACGTCCCAGATTGGGAAATGTGACCGGCCATGGTTCATGAGTCTTGGCCCAACAAACCAAGTAAGCCTTAAACAAAGATTAGCTAACAATATGCTAAAACAATATTAATTTCCATGAATTTAAAATAATTAATCCGATCTCATCAAAAATGGGTCAAACAGCCCAATAACTCATCACAATGATGTCATTGTATCAATGATAAATGTACTAAACAATGCGGAAGAAGAATATGATAGAATGTCCTATAGGTCAACACTCCTGGATTCTACGCTGTAGTCCTTCAATTCGATCTCCTCTCACAGGCTACCTGAAATGTTATGGTACAATATTAGTATAAACTGGTGAATGGAATCACGCATAGTACAATACAGTTCTAAAATGGGGAATTCAAATAGTTTGTATATAAACATATCATGGCATGACATATACATCAATATCAAAAATGGTAACATATAACCCATCAAATCATTTTATTTTATTTTTTCTCATTTCTTTTCATTTCATTTCTTTAAAAATATAGATATATATATATATATCTTTTTCTCTTTCATCAAAACTGGACGTCAATGTGTCCTCAAATCATATCTATATCAGTGTCATCATATAAATGGTATAGCGATATGCTCATATAAGAGTGGGAATAATCAATCAGATTTCCTACGGGAACAGCCTGAGCATACATAGTATCAATGTCACATCATAACTCGGGGCCTCTTGGCCATTGGATCCAATATCGAAAGTAGAGTCACCACAGGTTGGCGCCTGGGTTTGTTCCCTATACGATTCTAGTTAAGGTCACCAGACTCACCCGGGCTATCCCTTAATCGTTGAGTCAACTAGGGTAAACACGAGATTCAAACCGATTCTGTTTCCTAGCTGGCTAAAGTCATATCCGAAAAGAACTTTCCCTTGAACTTTTCCTTGAACTTTTTTATATCCCAAGAATCCTATCTCATAATCGCATCATATATAATAAGAAATTAATCTTCTTTCCATTATTTTTAAATCAGTTATGCCATGATTTGCAATAGAGTATATCATACGTTTATCTGAAAGCATTAAAATATATACATTTTCTTTAAAACATTTATGTAAAGATTTTACAAGATAATGTTACATACATAGTAATTTAAAAGCATTTAAAGAGATAGAACAATTGCATAATAGTTTTGGGGAATAACATGGATTTATTTTGAAAGATAAATAGCAAGAATCCACTAACCTCGAGTCCAAGCTAATCTCTAAAGAATAATAGATGCAATAAACCTCAACCTGATATTATATAATAATTAAAATCATTAAACAAGGCTAAAGAACTACTTAGAACTAGCAAGCAAATGGTCCCTTAACCCATTTAATAATTTAAGGTTTATTTCTGGTATTCAAATGAATTCTAATTAATTTAATTTATCAATTAAATTGATTCCCAAATAGGGCCCAAGTATTTTAAAATTAATTTCATGTGTTAAATTGAGCATAATTTGATTTAAAGTGTTTTTAACTAGCATCCAAAGAGGGCCTAATTGATTTGAATTCATTATAGATTGTTTTTCAAAAACTCAGGTTCAGTGAGTCGACCCAAAAGGGGTTTGAGTCGACACAAAGGTGTCAAAGGGGCATTGGGTCGACACAGAAGGGCTTTGTGTCGATCCTAGAGGGTCACAGGGGCTTTGGGTCGACACAGAAGGGCTGTGTGTCGACCCAAGAGGGTCCTGGTCAAGAACAAGGCAAGCTGGGTCAACCCAGAAACTAAGGGGCATTCGTGAGTCGACCCTGAGGGGGTTTGTGTCGACCCAACAGGTGGTCTAGGCAGCCATGAGTCGACCCATTCAAGCCATGAGTCGACCCAACCGAATGAAAACTCGACAGTGAGCTCTCTGCCCAAAAGCGTCCGGACGCTGGTGCACGAACGTCCGAAAGTTTTGCACCAGTGTCGATAGGAAGGGGTTCTATGGCACATGAGTTGACCCAACCATCCCATGGGTCATTCCAAAGCTCGGAGCAGCCATCCATGGCTTCTGAATCTTGGGTTTTCCATGATTTTCTTCACCTTTTTTTCTTTTTAATCATTATCTAAGATGTTTTAACATTTTTTAGAGTAATCATTTTTTTTATAAATTGATTACATATATTTTCATGCAATTAATTTATGGTTATACACATGTACATAAGTGTAACTCGTATATATATATATATATATATATATACAATGTTATAAATAATTTAAAATTACAAGTTCTTGCCTCTAATTCCTTTTTATATCAACGTGGTTAATCTTAATTATTTACATGCTTGGGTGATCTGATCATTAAATAAACTATAATCTAATGATGATATACATATATGTACATAAATATATTCCTACTGTAAAATCTAAAACAGGGGTTGGTTCATACCTGTGATCACCGATGATGATGAGGACGGTGATGGTGATGATCACGGTGGTCGTGCAAGGTGGTGGTTCACGGAAACGGTGGTGCTGGCTGGTGATGTTGGTGCACGGTGGTGGCAGTGGTGGTTTTGGGTGTTGGAGCAAAGGGAAAACGGAAGAGACGAGAAAGAGAGTATAACCGAGATTGAGAGAATGAGAGAGCAGGGAGGGGATCGATCCCTTTTAAAATGGGATGAAATCCACAAGATCAGGGATTAGCCGTTATCTCCCTCACAATTTCTTAACCTTCCCAACCAATTCCACCCTTTAAGGAAGGAACAGCTGACCCATTCCCCATTTTGAATTTTCTACCACAGCCACATCAGTTGGTTTCCTATTTCTTTCCTTTATTTCCTTTTTATTTAATCTTCATTTAATTCATTCAATTAATTAGGTATTAATAAGGCACTTTATTTCTTTCACTTAATGTTTTATAAATTTTAATTAACTTTAATACTTTATTTAACCATGTTTTTATTTGGTTAATTCATTTGTTAATTAATTAATTAATTTATTGAATTAATAAATGTTTTTTTAAATTTTTACCAGATTTTACAATATTCATACAGCTTCACCCTGCTATGATCCCAGCATAAACATTTGCCCAGAAGGGGCCATCAGACCATGTCCACCTCTCTCAGAAGGGATTTTTCTATGCTCTCTGGATGCAAATGAGACTCCGTATGTAGAGGAAAATAACTTAGAAGATATGGAGGATGCAGAGGAAATACTAGAAGAATGGGATGATATGGCGGCAAATAACGAGGTACATGTGGAGTTTTCCTTCTACGACCCTAACGTAGACACTGTCAATGATGGTTGGCTCTCTGCAGACGAGTCAGGAGATAAATGCACGAGCGACAAATCAGACGGAAGTGAGGGTTGAAAGAACCCCGATGAAGATGACCTTTCTACTTATGGCACCCTACCAGACAATAGTGTAGAATAGGCAAACACAAATGAACCGAAAGAGGAATGAGAGGGAAACCCAAGGAGTACAGGATGAAGAATAGGATCGAGAACAAAACCAGGAATAGAAACAGAAGCAGGAAAAGAAACAGAAGTAGGGATAGAAACAGAAGCAGTGACAGAAATAGAAATAGAAGCAACAGCAGGAACATGAACAGAAACACAGATATGAGTAGAGTCAATAACAGCACCGAGATCTAGGAAAGACTTAGGATCAGAACCTGAGAAAGATTCTAACATCCAGACTCAAATTGGGTCTAAAAATAGCCAAGAATCAAATAAATTGGGGAGCAAGGAAGCCAACAAGAAAGACGACAGTGTGACAGGAATCGGGCCCACTTGTGTCAAAACTGTCGAGAACAGGACTAAGAGTAGAGGCAAGTAGAATACCGACCTAGATATCACATCTAAAGAAGGAGAGGGCATTCTAGACCTTCTCATTCTTGATGTCCATATTTGGAACTACTTAGGGACTGATAACAGTTGGAGAGATGAAGAATTATGGGTCGTGGAAGAAATAAGACGTCAAGAGGTAGAGGGAGAACAAAGCCCGACCCTAGAAGAAAAGTTAGAAACTGGTACAGACCACCGAACAACCAATACATAAACAAAGACAGCAGCAGGAGATAATCTATGAGAACTAGAAGGACTAGACCTGTCCGAACTAAACACTGCTGCAGATCACTGGGATGGTCTGTGGGACCCCGAAGAAGAGGTCGAGCATTTGATCAGGAGTGGAAGACACTTTAAACCTGCCTACCTAGAGAGAGGTGAAGCTAGCCAGCCCACAGTAGAAGCCAAAGAAGAAGATAACGCTGTACTAAAACATCTCAAAAAGATTCAGGCTAACCTGAGTATTTGGGGGATACTGATGGCATCCCACAAACACAGGCAAGCCATGCTAAGGTCTCTAAGAAAAGTTGACATCTCCCTCGACACCACTCTTGAACAGTTGGTAGGAATGGTTGCTCCTACCCAGTTGAATAACGTCATTGCTTTCATCGAGAAATATTTTTCCATCGAAGGACCCTTACACAATAAGTCTCTTCACATAACAACAAAGTGCCTAAAAAAATGGGTACCGATGGTATTGATAGATAATGGGTTAGCATTGAATGTCTTCCCTCTCAAAATAGCATACTACCTCGGGTTAAAAGAGCAGGATTTCACTCCCACTACCCAGGGGGTACGAGCTTATGATAATACCTGTAAAAATATGCTGGGAATAGTCAAGTTCGTTGTTACCATAGGACCCACCAACAGTGAGATTAAATTTCATGTACTAGATGTGCCGGCCTCTTTCAACCTATTGTTAGGCCGACCGTGGTTGTACGACCCTAATGTACAGGAAGTTTCGTCCACCCTCCATCAGAAGATAAAAATGATAAGAGATGGAACTGTCCTGACTTTTTTTGATGAATCAAGCATCCAGACACCTGCCACCGATGGCACCTCTTTGCTTAAAATACAGCATGAGGAAGAAGATCTCACCCGGAGCAGTTTTGACTTTGATGAAATAGCAACTATTCAGACTTTGATGATTAGAGAGCAGCTATATGTGAAACCTCAGGTGGTAATGATGATGGGAAAAATATCATACTTTGCAGGCCTAGGGCTTGGAAAAAGTCAACAAGGTAAAACTGAACCGATATGTGTTCGTGATGGAACTGTCTTAACTATTTTTGGTGAATCAAGCATCCAGACATCTGCCACTGATGGGACCCCTTTGCTTGAAATACAACACGGGAAAGAAGATCTTACCCTGAGCGGTTTTGACTTTGGTAAAATAGTAGCTATTCTAACTTTGATGACTGTAGAGCAGCTATATGTGAAACCTCAAGCGGTAATGATGATGGGAAAAATGTCATACCTACCAGGCCTAGGACTTGGAAAAAGTCAACAAGGTAAAACTGAACCGATATATGTTCACGACAATCGTTATACCTTTGGTCTGGGATACAAGCCCACGGCACATGACCTTGCTAAAGAGAGAGTGAAAGCACAGAGGAGGGCATGGGCCAAAAGAACCAATACAGGATATCTGGCTCTGCTCCCAGCCTATGGGCCTCTGAATGGGTAGTATATGAAAGAAGGCGAGACTTCTTCATTCTGTAGATCTTTGGAACCATGGATTGATGAGAGGTCTGGGCAGAAGACATCTAGCCTGGAGATATTCTTTGAACATCAGCTAATGGACAGTGAGCTCGAGGAAGACGAAGCAGAAGATGAAGGCGTAGCAAAGAAAGCACACGAGAATGACCAGGTTGAGGACCGGGAGGAATTCACGATGGGATCGCTCTTTGAGAAAGCAATTCCAATACACGCAGAAGAAGGCGCAGAGGAGATCGTCATGCTGGGTAGCGACAAGCTAGTCGACTGTTCCAGATTAATAACAAGAGAGGGTAACGTTGTAATAAAAAATTAGGCTTACGAATATAATGCTTTGGATGATGTAGATAGTGAGTCAGAGTTCGAGTTGGACTCGTCTACGTCTACAGCTTCCGAGTTTAGTGGCGAGTCCGCCGAGTATCCACATGTTTGGGTGTCTCAGTTTTCTATCACATCTAAATACATGTTAAAATCTGTAACCTTCGCTGATGATAATAATAACATGGAGGACTCTTCTAGTTACCCTACTGTACTTCTTTATGAATATTTGAATTTTGACTCAGATGATTTTGCTGGGGCTGTTCCCCAAGAGCTAAAATTTTTAATTGAAAAAGAAGAAGAGATACGCGTTAAACCTTTAATTGAAGAAATTTTTTCAATAAATCTGAGTACTGAGAAGGATCCACAAATGGCCCAGATTGGTTCCGCTTTATCAAATGAACAACATGAGTTGTATAGACCCATTTTTCGCCGCTATTTTAACCTAGGCGTAATTCAACCCTAATTGAATTAGTAAGCGATCAAACCCTAGAAATTGAGTCACATAAACCCTAATATCATTAAACAAGGGTTTAACACTTAGAATAATTAAATAACTAGCCACTTGTCCACTTTAGATTGGAACTTAATAAAAAAATTAAGTTAAGTATGAAACTCTAAGTTTGGTCACCTAGATCACATCCAAGACTTAGGATTTTGGACTA